>DWJK01000261.1:0-24557 GCA_018248815.1 Croniades pieria auraria
GTACCTACCTACCTAGTACTACGACACTACTTTGCCTATCCCTTCGGGAAATATAACAGTGATGTTATATTACATAAACATAGCTTTTCTGGAATGAGGATGGTTAACAATATCGTTTTTTTATCTTACCAGTACGTTTAATCATAATGATACCTACTTTCTGCAATGTTTTGGATCTTTCTTAATATTTTTTATTTCGGCGTATCTGTGAAGTTTTTACGTACATGCTATTTATTATTTAAACTATTTATGCAGGTAGACTACACCATCTATAGTCAGATTGTTAATATTGATACTTCATACAATATAGTATGATAATATAGGCACGTTAAATCCATGTTGTTGCGACGAAGAGAGAAACAACCATAACAATGCGTTCACCAGTTTTATTCTTACGATTAGGGAAAAAATGTCTTAAAGTTGTACCGGTTGGGAGATAATGGAACGAATGATTTGCATCAAACTTTATACAAGTGACTGTTATTATAAATAAATAGTGGAAAATCGAAAAGTTCATTTAAGCCTTGTAGTAGTAGGTACCCAATTAGGTTTACTCAAAAACAATCCTTCTAAAGTTAAAAGCAAAATGTTTATTTACAACAATAACCTCTAAACTGTACAGAAAAATAATAATAAAAGAAAAACAACGTGAAATATACAAACATTGGCCATTAAAATGCAGTAATTAAACAAAGACGTCAGTTAGTTTATCTTTTTGGCGCTTCGCGTGTACTGGATTTTGACGGTTGTCTATAAATGACGCGAATCGCGAAAAGTTCGCTTGTCCTTTTTTTTTTAATTCGCGTTCCCGAGAAGGACACGCACTAGCAGTGCCTATATACTCAGAGTCGCTACATCAAGACGCCTTCGGAATACGACGATGCTTATAAATGAAGACATCTTAAAGACTGACTTTGACTGCCCCGTTGGTTGAGTGGTTGAAAACGCGACTGCCGATCGGGAGGTCCTGGATTCAAATTCCGCGTCGGGTATTATTGGATTTTTCTAATTTAAATGTCTAGCAGCCACTCGGAGTCTGGATTTGTGCCCGGTGTATGACAAAAGACTCACCGCCTATTCTATGGGACATAAACGTAACTGGTGAAATGTGGGCATGTGCTACACTCCTCTGCCTACCCGAAAAAGGATTATAAGCGTGATGTTACATTTTTTAGTTCTTACAGCAAACGGAGACAAATGGTTAAAATTTTGACATTTCAAAAGAATAAACAATCCAGCGCCTAAAGTTTTACTCGACGAAATGTTTACGAAAATATTCTAAATTTTAAATGGTGTGTCTCAAGTCACTTATGAAAATTTAATCCCAATGTCATCATCAGCCCTTTTATCACGCCGTATTGAAAAAAGGAAAGAAAAAACTTTATTTCTTTACATACTGCATTGCTAGTCTCAAACACTAGCCAAGTGCGGCTTAACAGTCTTCACGTGACTTAAGAATATTATAGAGACATAAACTGAGCAGGTTTCTACGCAATATTTTCCTGTACTTGTGTAGCCAGAGATATATAATCTGGATATATAATTTTTTTTTAATATATAGATGCACTCCATCATTTGAACTTAGAACCTCCGGAATGAGCCACTAAGCTGTGACTGCATCACATATTAATCTTTATTTAGAAATTTAAATTTTTTAAATTGTAACAAAACAACTGAGAGGCTCGTTGGTCGAACGGTTGCAAATAACAATTATTGACTGATAGGTCCTGGGGTCGAATCCTGGATCTTGTACTATTGGATTTTCTAATATAAATTTCTAGTAGCGTCGTAGTACCTACTAAAAAAATATGAATAATCATGAAACCCCTTTTTTTAAACGTAGATACACAAACAGATAATTAACATATTAGCAGCCTTGAAATAACAATTATTCAATTTAACGCTCGCTAATAAATATAATGAGACAATGATAGCCAAGGAGATTCACGCCTGATGATCCTAGTTTGAAATCACGTGTGTAGTGTAGATTTCTAATAGGTATTATGATTAGTAAAATAAATTAATTTTATCCTTAAAAACACGAACGAAAAATCTCATAATCTTAAATATTTTAATAAATCTCTAGATTCTCACGTCCTTTCCAAACTATTAATATTATTTTTAATTTTCCACATAATTTTTATCGCATGTTTTAGAATTTTGCAATAATTACCTACTTTCTCAAAATGACATATTAAAATATATGTTTGTCTTTGAGGGAGCTGCTAGATACAATGCAATTTTCGAACAACTCTCGAACATTTCCTTTGCTTTTGTTAACGTCAAATAAGTCAAATTGACAGTGTCAGTTGTGCGAGAGCTCTAAAATCCTTTTAATATTTCACAAATCTTCATTTATTATCGAAACAGTTTTAGTTATAAACAGAAAACTAAAATACATTTCACACGTGTACGCTGCTAATTTTTAACATATAGGTTAGTACAACACACATTATTTTATAAAAGTTCGCACGTGTTATGATTTTTAATCGTTTACGTGATTTCTTTCGCGTTTTTAATTCGAAAATGTCGGATACATCGTGTTTTACACTTGTGCCTGATACTGTGCGAGGGATGAAACAATTAGACAGGACGAAATTCCTGCGTAACATACAAGTACCTGCGCTGAAGCTGACTATCGACAAAGTGGTGGCAATCACGACCATCTGCAAGCCTTATTTGCTCAAGTTGGACAACCTGAAACCAGTGCAGGTTTTGGACATTAAGGATAAGCCGTATGATAGGTGTATTCTTTTCCACCCGGGAAAGATTTCTTGTTGGAAGGATATGCCTGAAAACGTTCTCGAGGCCTTCAAAAGAAATGATGTCACAGAAGATAACTTATATATTAAAGAAGTCCAGTTAACATATGACAACTTCAGTCCTGATGCTATTTTCAAAGCAGTGTTACCAGACGATATGGACTCAGTAAGAGGCTACACTCAAGCAGGTCACATTATACACTTGAACTTGCGTGACCATTTGCTTGAGTATAAATCTCTTATTGCCACTGTGCTTTTAGATAAAATCAAGCCTTGTAGAACAGTTGTGAACAAGTGTAATATTATTGATAATACTTATAGGAATTTTAAAATGGAGGTTCTTGGTGGTGATGAGGATTTCTTTGTGACCCTTAAGGAGAACAAACTCACATTTCAATTTGATTTCTCCAAGGTGTATTGGAATACACGTCTTGGTGAGGAACATGGTCGGATTGTAAACTGTTTACAGCCAGGCGATGTCTTATTTGATGTGTTCGCTGGTGTTGGACCATTTTCAGTGCCAGCCGCTAAGAAAAAATGTATGGTGTTTGCCAATGACTTGAACCCTGAATCTTATAAATGGTTAAATCACAATGCAAAGATCAATAAAGTCAAAATGGTCTATTTCAAATCCTTCAATATGGATGGTAAAGATTTCATCTGTAACATTTTCAAAGAGTTCATAATAAACTCTTGTACTCCAAAGGGAATTTTATCACCAGGTACAAAAATACATGTAACTATGAATTTACCAGCTATAGCCGTTGAGTTCTTGCAATACTTCAATGGATTAATTGATGATAGCCAGTTATATGAGAAGTTCAGTTATGATATTATTATATATCTATACTGTTTCATACCTGCTGGCAACCTTAAGGATAAGGCTAAGCAGCTGGTAAACGATAAATTGGGACCAAACATGACATCACAAATTTTAAATATATGCTTTGTAAGAAATGTTTCACCTACCAAAGAAATGATGAAAGTAACAATAAAACTTAAAAAAGAGATGTTGTTTGGCATCAAGAGTGAAGAAAGCAGTGAACCACCAATAAAAAAACAATGTATGGAAAAAACAATTAATGATTGATTATCTAATAACTAAAGGAAAGGATTAAATTTTGACTACAAGTTTAATTGATAAATTTACTAGAATCCAGTAAAAAAATGTGAAAATTAATATCTGTATCCCAAGCTTTTATCATTGTCACACTAAGATTAAAATTTTTTTTCTACATCTATTATGACACACCTACAGTATTTTTTAAAACATATCCCCAAAATACTGACAAATCATTTTAATTTGTTCATTTTATATAGCAAACAGGTTCCATAGCAAAATTATCTATAAAGGTCCTTTATCCAAAAAATATTCAATTAATCAAATATCAGTAATATAGCCAAAACCAATGAGATGTTATCATTTAAAAAAAAAAAATTTTTATGAAATCTAATACTTGGATAAATATTGACGGTAGTATATTAAGTAAGCATATTATATTCTATATAAGGCAACATCTATATTCTATAAGTAAAATACACTCAATTTTTTATCTTTTTAAAAGGTATCCTGTCATATGGTCACTTGGTAGAAATTTCTTCGGGAATAAAACAGTAAATAAATGCTCCAAATGTAACACTATTTTTAAAATTTTTATGTAAGTGGATAGTTTGCCAAATTTCTATTATTATCTTTAAGCATTGATATAGCTACTAATGTAACTGGATTGCTTAAATCTGATTAATATTACTTTAATGATATTATATAAAGATGCCATAATAATGTCATTTATTTGCTTTTCTTTTCATTAATAATGAAATTCAGTTGTCGATTATCTTTGACTTCAATATTTATGTTTCATTGACTGACGGATTCAAATGATTATCCAAAAACATGTATAAACTATTTGACCTTTTGAACATCAGATAAAAATGTCTTGGAACCCTTAAATATGTAAATATACTTAAGAACATTTATTCTTATCATTTGGTATTTAAAATTTGTGTTTTTACTTACTAAAATCGAAAAGTATATACATTATTTTTATATTGTGAAATTGAAATCCTTGGATTATAAAAAAAATTATTCTGTAATTTTTATGTCAGATTGAATAAAACCCTATTGTGTTCAGCTGTTTTTTGTTTTCCACTATTACATTATCCCTAGGCCTGCATCAAATCGAAAAACGTAATTTATAAATTTTACATAGCATATCACAAAATTAACTCATAAATTATTATTTAACTTCTCTAAGTGAACAAGCGGCAAGAAAGAGAAACCTAGTTTCCCAATTAATAGTTTTCATGCAAGAATTTTCCTTGAAAAGCATTGTCGGCTTCATTTAATAATTGTTGCATACACAATCACACCGAATCATACACAACATAGGAAAATACAATTAAATATGTAATTTAACATCAGTTCTATTAGTACTTTGAAAGCAAGAAAACATAAAACAAACCAAATGACGCTCGTATTCTGGTCTTAATTAATTTGAAGTTTCAGTTACATAAATGCTAAAATCGTTAATTACGGGTGAATTTTTAAACTGTAATACCTGCCAATATGTGTACATTCAAATTAAAATAATGATGCTATCGGTCTCTTACAAGAATATGGCTAATCATGCGAAACTCCATATTATATTTCACATTCAAAACAAGTACAGGTGTCATGCAAGTTGTTCTAATGACATTTATTTTGTGTCCTGATGTCAACGAGTCAACGAGTGTCTATGTATTTATTTCTATGACTGAGAACCATATTTGCTAAATTAAATTCCTTGGTTCCGTCAAATAATTTTAAAACTATATCGTATTTCATATAATTAATGTGTATTTTTACACGTATTAAAATATTTCGCATTTTTTTTTCAGTATCCAACCAGTTGTGCCTCGTGCAGACGTAATCGGAAAACAAATATGGATCTGGTTGATGTGTCAGCTGTTTTAAAAGAGACTAAACAGGTTAGTAATCTTTTAGGTTAATTTCGTAAGTTAAGTATCGAAGCAGCCAATTCGCGGATGCGTGATATCAGGACATAAATAAGTTGTTAGGCACACCTGTAAAATTTAATAGATATGTCTACCAAATGTACATCACCAACTTTGAGAAATCCTTGAGAATTGATATTTCTTATGCGATCCCATAAATAAAAAGATACAAAAAATTTTGGTGTGTTTAATATTTGGTTTTAGATACTTTTTACGGCTAATTTCAAAATGTTATATTTACTTAGATATCATTATAATCCAATGTGTATTCCGAATAATGTAATACACGATTTTCATTGTAAAACTTCGTGTCGAACACAGAGCACGACGTGTTTAGTCAGTCTTTATCGTATTGTATTTAATAGAACAACAGACTGGTATGCCATAAATGTAACAATGAAGTCCATTGAAGAAATATCTTTAGATATAATTCTCATTATGTTAATGTTAAACACTAGAGTTCGTACTTGCCTTATTTTGAAAACGATTGGTAAAATTTTTATACATATTTTTGTTACGTAGCTATAGAACTATTTTTATGTTGCTTTACTATATGCATCCATATTGAACAGCAATTTTGCCATTGATGAACCAGATGAAATCTTGAAAATTTCCCTGCGCTTGCACTGTCATCAATCTACTGCGTTCTGCCGATAGGTGGCGCTTGCCTTAACGTATTCGACTGTTAAACTTGTAATAACCTAGAGACCAAAGGATTCCATAAGGAGGTCCATAATTTTGCTTCTTGTTGTTTTGATATTCCTCATTTAATAAGAGTTGAAAATGAGCGCTTTGAATCCATTCTTAGTTAAAGATATTCAACCGTTTCGACTTCCGACTTCATATATTTTAATGTATTACAGGTACTTAGAAATTGTTTTAAAAAATTTAAGCTGAACGAAGTGTTTTTATCTTTCAACGGGGGAAAAGATTGTACTGTTCTATTAGACATAACGATTGAGGTGCTGCAAGAGATATACGAGCGGAATGACATAGCGAACGAGCTCAAGGTCGTGTACATACGTACAAGAGAACCATTTCAGGAAATAGAAGAATTCGTGCAATCAGTGAAAGATGTTTACGGTGTAAACTTGGTGGTAACAGATGGTGAAATGAAGGAGACGCTGCAGCGGCTTTTAGAAGAGGACGGTAAACTCAAAGCTTGTCTTCTGGGCACGAGAAAAACCGATCCGTATAGCGAAAACTTAGATTTTATGCAGGTTAGTATTTAATATCTTGGGAGTCATTTTGAACGCTTAGAAATGTCTCGAAGGCGTGTAACTGCTGCACTCATGTCCTACGTCAACCCGCACTGGGATCTGTCACCCGGATATTCTTTTCCGTAGTATTTCTGCCGACCTAAATTAGCATGAGAAATGTTTAAAGACAGACGAAAAATGTTTTTAGACATTTTTCATGCTAATGTGAATTTATAATAAATAAAACTAGGTATGACATTTATTAGCCGTTTTTGTGCCTTATAATGAAAAAAAAATTTTTATTTAAAGAAATGGCTCTTTATATTATATCCTAATTAGGTGATATTCCGAAATTTTTTGGTACTTTTCTTACTATATACAAGTTGTAAATATCTATTTTGAGTACTGATCTATGTAAATTTTTTTAAGAAAACAGATCCCAGCTGGCCTCAAATAATGAGGGTTTCGCCGCTACTGAACTGGAAGTATCATGAAATTTGGAGTTACATATATGAACGCAATATTTCTTACTGCAGCTTATACGATAATGGGTAAGTAAATTCATACTCTGCGTATTTTCGCCTCTCAAACATGAAGCATTTATTTTTATTTCTGGTATTTTTTATTTTATTTTATTATTATATTCTTTTAAATATTATATAGCAAGACAAAAAGGCCGACGGCCCGCCTGAGTAAGTAGTTACCGATGCCTACAGATATTTGCAACATCAAAGGAATTACCATTATGTTGCCTGCTTTGAAGTAACTTTTAATTATAGCACTCGCTATTGTATTCGATAGAGCACACAATGAGCCAAAATCCCTGCGCAGGCTCAGAGGCTCTAACCAGTCGATAATTTGGAGTTGTAGACGATTAGAACGGCACGCCGCTTCATGAAACCAAGTGACTTTGTTAGACCAACCAAAACAAAAAAAATATACTAAATATTCCTGTACGCTATCATTACTTATTCGTTTTTTCAGTTATACGTCAATAGGCAGTATCGAGGACACTCGACCGAACCCTGCTTTGCTATACAAGGACTCTCACGGTCGTTGCCTGTTCGAACCAGCGTGGCGGCTCATAGACGCCTCGTTGGAAAGAGCTGGCCGAGGTGTACCTACGTCCAATGGTCACAATGACAGCTGTAATAACGATTTAGATAACAAATATGCTGTAGGCATTATACGTTGATGATGATGTTGATAACTTAGAATAATTTATGGTAAGCGGCCCAACATGGCCTCGAGCCTGTTATATACGTTGTATGTGATATTTATATAAAAGCTTAATTTTATAGCCAATCCATCTTTATTAAAAGTAAACTATTAAACATTTATGTTTGGTTGAACAAGGAGTGAATAATATATACAGATAAAATTCCGTGTTCGAGAAATTACAAACAAAGTAAATGTCATGTCACAGCTGATCGTATTTCCATAAACAAATGAATAAATACTTTATTTGCGTCACAATCGAAACTAATTCCTATATAATACTTCTGTTCCGCCAATAATTCAATTTTATATTATGGAGCTTTGAAAATATAGAACAACATTTAAAAATCACTGCCTTAGATTTATTTAAGCGTAATATTTAGTGATAACAGTATACAAAATTAAAGTATAATACATTCCTTTTTACGTTATGGCATCACTGAATTCTAATTGTCATCTCATAAATATTAGATCTGTAGTCAAAACCATTACATAGATAATGTGGTATTTTCTTTATTCCTTCTAATTTTAGAATTCTATCTTTAATTATGATTGTTTTTATAGTTGTAGCGAACTTTTATTTTATTTTTTCGTTTAAGAACAGGTTCAAATCACAAATTGAGAAAGGTGTTGGGCCCTTACCGAAATTGTTATTACGAATTTCAATATTTTTTATGTTTCACAAACTAAACATTTAGTGTAATATAATAAAATACTTAATTGTTGTGATCAAATCGGAATTTAGTAAATTATTATTAATAATTACAGTGTAGTTACCAGACCGAATATACATGAATCTAGCAATTATTATGATTATTATATTTATATAAATTATTTCCTTAGAATAATGCAAATTAGGATGAAATTTTTTCTATGTAGGTAGGTACCCTAATAAATATATTTTTATTTATATTTTTTTGATGCACTATTGCTGTATTTATTCCATCTAATGCTTGTTGCGAAAATTTTGAAACAGATTTATGCTTTTCAAATAGCTTAATTTTAAGTGCATAACATGCTCTCTGCATATCAAAACGCGTTAAAGTAACGTACAGTCTGAAAATGAAGGAGACTAAATGATGTTAGAATTAAACAAAATCCATTCTTCCTAAATAATATTCACTCTAAAATTTTTGTTCACACATTGGATACCTTGCCTTTTATTGAATGTGATCTAAAATGCAGGGTAAATAAAAGCCCACATTATAAATGTTCATTTGTTACATAAGAATTCTTTTATAATCGTAGATATTTCCTATTAAATGTTTCGTGAATATTTATACACATGACTATATATGTACCGGCATAACTCACGTACGTTTTTCGGGATGGCCCGACTAGTTTCGGAACTAGAGGTTTACGGCGAGGTCTCGGCGGCGGTCTCCGCCTCGCTGCAAACGGTGGGAGCTCATGATAAAGGATCTCGTACAGGTCCGAAACTAGTCGAGCCATCCCGAAAAATGTATGTGAGTTAAGCTGGTATATATCATGTAAATATTTATTTCATAGGTGTCATTTTAATTTTGTTGTTAATTTATATTTGTTTTTTAATGTACTTATGATAGATATGGTCTTTATTAGATGTGGTCTTTATGGTTCTAATTAGATATGGTCTTTATTTAATAAACACTGCAGCTACTGCAATAATTTACTTAAATTTGAAAAAATTATATGATATTTTGTTATTTTATATTTCTTTACAATAGCAAGTAAATGATTTTTTAATATTTTAATTGCTAAATTTTTATTGGTATGGTATAATGCAAATGTTTTATTCCTAATAGTAGAAAATCTAAAATGTAAAATTTTTGTTTTGTTTAATAATTTAGGGTTTTTGCCAGTAGAGGGTAACAATGGTGTCACAGAACACTTTGGTCTATTAACTATATAAAGCTTTTAATTTATCTCCACTTGAACATCCCCCTTGTAAATAATTCACCCTGTTTGTAATATTTTCATGTTGCAAAAATTTACAGTATGCTATATGTAACCATTAGAAAAACTTTCGACATAAAAATCACAGATATAACTAAACCTAAGATGAACATATAAAAATATATTTCTTTGATATTGTAACATTCAATACCATATTGCTGGAGAATTCTTAAATAAAACAATTGTTTGTTAAAACACAGGTATCTTTCTTATCACTATTCTTACATATTAATAATCACATATTCATATTTGGTTACGAATTATTGCCTAGATCATTTGGTTTAACATGTTTCTTGAGAAACTCTTGGAACATTAAAACATCCTCTGGTTTGTCGTCTGCAATAAAGTAAGATAAATATTAAAACTATATATCACTGACATCCACAATTTAAAATACAATTTGTCAGTAATTATTGTTTTCTCCAATAAAGGCCAAATAGTGTTAGCTCCAGAATCTACAGGGATAGTTTAATAGATGAAACTTTAAAAGCGACATTATCCACACAGTCTATTTGAGATTGGTTACAAATACCAACATATGCCAGCAACCAATTCAATGTAATGTGTTTACAAGCTCAATGTAGTATTGAAAGGCGAGTCGATGGTTTGGCGTCTTTATTATAACTGGTCAATACACAACTTACCCTAACTTATATTGTAAGGTGTCTTACACATACTACATCTAACTGCCTACTTGTACGCAATTTGTGATGTGCAGGAGTGTACTACACTCCTCTACCAACCCCTTCGGAAATTACGAGTGTGAATTTATGATTTTAGTTATGTTATTTGTATGCTAGTCTGTTCAAAAACAAAGAATTTAAAGGCACTCCAACAAAATTAGACAAACTATCTTTCACCAAAAATGAAATTAGTTAAGGAAATAATATAATAGTAATAATTTCACATAGAGTCACACTAAAATAAAGACAACTTGTGTCATAAATTATTGACATGGCTATGGATTTATGCATGAATGAGTATTCAACTTGAATAACAATCATTATTTAACTAAAATTATGTGGCGATTATTAACAGTTTAATGACAAACTTCAATAATACAATAGTGTCCAATAATTGACTTACCGTCCTCAGGTCTCTCTGCCTCAGTTCCCTCATCATCACTTGAGCTCTCATTGCCTGGGTGCTTCAGATATACATCACTTATTTCCCGACCACCGACAACCTCTTCTATCAATTTCTTTTTGTCTATTACAGTATCTGTATCATCTATAAAATAAAATACTTTATTACAAATAAAATTTTGAGTATTGTGAACAGCCTGTAATATCTCATGACGCCTTGAAGAAAAATTAATATATTCTTAAAAGTAAATCTGCATGTATATGTATCATAAATGATTTCATGTTCTTTCTATTTCGATTGCAAATAGAAAACTAGCTTTGTCAAAACCACTCGAAAGAACTACACTGCTAATTACACACCACACATACCCTTATCTGTTCTTTTCATTTCCTCCTCCCTTTTCCTCTGTTCCTCTAACTTTTCAGCACGCATTTTCAACCAATCAGCTTTGTATTCCCTACAAAAAACATAAGACAAAAGTAAACACTACTATTAAATACATGATTTTGGAAATGTATGTAGTAAGTATGGAATTTTAAGTTTAACTCACTTCTCATATTCTTCAGCTGCCTCGTCTACCAATTTATAAAATTCATCCAGACCCTGAAATTAAAAACAGGAGTTACAAAACTTTTCAGATACATATGGTAAGAATATATGGAGTGAACATTTTTTAATAAATTGTTCTCTAATTAATGCAAGTGTAACCGCGGGGCACAGCTAGTTTATAGTATAATTGTCATATATACATCTGAGTGGTATTGACTTCTTTTCTGTGTATATGACACTGTTATAGAAATTCCTTCTTGAATTCTAAACCCAACTCCATAATATGACACTACCCTTTAAGAACTCCGCAAATATTGCACAATTGTCAACTAAGTTATGCAAATTATATTGAGCTAAACAACTCACATAACTGAAAGATAAGTTAACCCCTAATTATCATTCATCAATCTCATCATCAACAGCCTCTCTCAGTCCATCACTGGACATACTGAGCCTGGATTAAAACTAGTCTTTATCTAAACCAATCCTTTCCTAATTAAAAAAAATTGTTTTTAATTAAATTTTTTTAGGATTCACCAAAATTTTAAGGTAGGCAACAGCTATAAAGACAATCCACAAAAACTACTCACATCGCCTGTATAAGCGCTGACGCCACAGCATCTAAGATCACAGTAGAAAGTGTCCAGGGCAAGCGCCATGGATCTGGTGAGGTTGCCAACATATGTACTGCCTTCTCCATCACCCTCAGCATCGAGAGCCTCTTGGAATGCCTCGAAATCACGCATCCATTCCACTGCATATGCATTGTCCACAACATCTGTCTGAAATTTTTAATCGTCATCATTAGTACAACTGCAAAACCAGATAGGATTTAGATCTGTAATATTATGCATCATGAAACAAATATAGGTTTTTGAGTTTATTCAATACAAATAAACAAGTCATTCTGCATTATAATATTAGTATAGAAGTGTAGGTAAATAAGCATGCAATTAAAATAATACATTACCTTATTCATGACCACAATAAATGGCAATCTGGTCTTGTACAATATTGAGCAAGCATACAGCATGTTTGACATGAAGGTAACTGGAGACACACTGCGAACTGTGTCCATTACATACACAACAACTGTTGGGCAGGATGATGCCAATGTCTCGGTCACTATTGTGCCAGAAGCTGACCATGTGAAAACTTCTATTTGACCTGTATTGAGATAAAAAAATCTTATTTATGGTTATAAGCTGAGTGGTAAGCTTGATAGCTAGTTAATTTAGCACATTTAATAACTATATTTTGCTCTAATATTAGTCAGTTAAAGTTATTATTTAGTTAAAGCCCATATATTTAATTTTGTTACTAATAATGAAGGAGACCACTAATTTTGATGAAATGTAATTTGGAGAAAATAATCTGAGAGCAATAAAATATTCTATTTATATATAATATAGTACAATATTTAATTATAAGACAATTTATTCAATATTTGATTGCTACACATATTTATTACATGTATGTTTTAAAGCAATGAATTTATTACATGAAGGTTTATTTTGGTAGCCTTCTGATAAAAAATTTATTTGCACGCAAATAATACCTGGAGTATCAATAACACAGTATTTGTGCTTCTCTCCAGCTTTTTCAATCAGATCTACAACTTGTCCAAACTTTGTGGAGAACAAGTTTAGGGCTGTCACAATACCACCATTGGGGCCAAGACCATATTGCTTCATGACTTCTTTGTAGTCCACTGTATCTCTTATATCTGGAAAATAATTGTAAATATATCCAACAAACATTAAAGAGACCTATTACACTGATACAATCATATTTTAGTGCTACAAATGAATGTGACAATTTCATCAACAAAGTTTTTTTATATTCCTTTGTGTAAAATGGAAGTAACATTTTGACTTTTTCATAACTTGCAAAGCACTATAATGGATAATAGTAGAAGAAAACAGGGTGAGGTCACTTTATTAGAAGTATGTGAACAGGAAAGAGTGGCGCCGATTAGGGGAGGCCTATGTGCAGCAGTGGACATTTAAAAGTTGTTAATGCTGATGATTTTGAACAGTATGTAAATGAATGTCATATGAGTGTAGAAATAACTTCAAGTTTTATTATTTACAAGTTCCAATATTATATTTAAGTGGGAAGCACGATAGTAGTGAAAGTATATTTAAATAGAAATTATATATAGTTTCTTGGAAATACACTTTTTTTACACAAATTGCTCTAAAGTAGAATCGTACAGAATGAATAGTTGATGTACCTATATTTGCTGGATATGGTACTTCACGGCATGCAGGATCCAAATTAATTAGGTACGGTCTAGAACCCTTTACAACTTTTCCTGCTAGCCGTCGGGTAAATGATGTTTTGCCAGCTCCAGCCATACCTAAAATCAAATCAAACATCAATCAGCGGTTTAAAATGGTCGTGTGTTACAGTTTCTTTAATTTTTTTACGTTGTTTTCTTTCGAGTTTGTTATAAAATATCATTAGAAAAGAACAGCAAAACAAAACCATTATAAATTAATATAAGGTGAAAAATAAAACAATAACATGACACAAACCTAAAACTATCATGCAAACGGGTTTCTTAGCTTCCTCTTGCATTTTAAATTACTGCGAATGACGCTCGTTGCACAAATGATACACTTTTCGATTTTTATATGTTAATAGAGTAAGTATTTAATAAATAACCAATTCTTAAAGAGCATCAAAACAAAATGTACATTTTGACAGATTTGACATTGCTTTTGTTAAGCATTTTGACGTGACATTTTGCATCATTCCTGTGTAACTAAAAATGGCAGAGGCAATTTTTACTCTATTACGTGTGTGTCACAGATTTTTCTCCACATTGCCTATAGAAATATTATATATAGAGTAGGGAAAACATGCGGCTGCCTATAAACAGCGACGTCCGACAGTTAGAAAAAGAGAAACGATCGCGATCGCCCTATCTATCTCACTACTGACACATACGCAGCAAAAGAACAACTTGTTTTTCAAATAATGAACTCACGCTAGCGCTACCTGTGCTTGCGCGAGTAGAAAGAGACAGATAGGTAGTCTCATTCACTTTCTCTTTTTTTTCGTTGGACCCACTTTAGGTTGGCTCCCCTGCTCTATATATAATATCTCTACGATATTGCCCTATACAACTTGCGAACTTGTCACATAAGTTTGCGAAAGCATTCTATGATTCATTTCTTTATGTAAAAATCAACATCTCAATAGAGTAAATCGAAACAAAAATAATTTTGAGTGGGTAAGGAAAGATATGACAACGTGATAAATATTTTATTCGAAGCTTTAGTTTGCACATTACACAATATCGTAAATAACTGATACAGAACGCAAATGTTTATTTATGAAAATAATGTAATCCATAGACAATACATAATATAAATAAGCTTTTATATTATTTCTAACATTAGGGTAACGTTGTTATTGTTGAGGGGGTTAGGAACAAAAGGTGACACTTACACTTTTTCTTTTTTTCAGGAAATGAGAAAAATGTAAAATAGCTGTGCACATGGAATATAGTTAATTTTCTTCTTTAGGGCCAGTAACAGTTTAATTGAACTAAATGATATATTAATTTATGCTAAAATATATTGATAAATATACCAAATATCTAAGAAAATGATTTTTAAATGTCACCTTTTCATCCTATACAATGTAAATGTCACCATTTGATTCAATTTGATTAATATAATATAAGATGTCACCTTATGAAACTGACTATCAGTAAAATGTTACCTTTTGACGCTAAAGATTACAGGATTATGGAAAAAAAACTTAGCTATTTAATTATAATATATTAATGTTAAACATGTAATCCACAACAGTCTCCTTCTAGGCAGTCACATTCCTCATTATCATCACTTTGTTCATTTATTATTTGTGTCATATAAACTAATGTAAATGTTACCTTTTGAACAGAATACTGCTTTTATTATGCCATTATCTCTTAAAAGAAGTCACCATTTGAACCAAAGGTGTTCGGAAGAAATAGTTAAAAATCATGGTTTTGAGCCTGTTAAAAAAAAAACTTTTAAGCTGAATGCGTAAATGTCACCTTTTGCTTTTAACCTCCTCCTTTATTATATCATCAAATTTTCGACATGGGATATAGGCGCGTTAAGGAACCAGAGAAATAAAGCACTAGAACAGGTTTTACATATTTTATTTTTTATTCATGACAGCTTTATTTACATTATTTACAATATGATATAGATACATTAATTAGAGTCCGTTTCCAGATTTAAAAACATAATTGGATACAAATGTCCTAGTTTTGCTATTCTCTTCTGAATTATAATCCGGAGAGTGTCCGTATAGGTTGTTGGCGGTTTGCAAGTAGATGGATCACGCCAGTGCAGACCTGAAAATGAACATAGAGTTCATAAACCTTATAACCAAAAACAGTTACAAAGTCGTAAAACAAAAAAATGGTGACAGTTGTATTGAATGTCAAAAAGAGACAAAAATCCAGTCAACTTTATAGCAAATCCTCCTCACCCAAAGTGTTTATACATTAGAAATTTAAAACAACAAACCCACAGATAAAAGCATTTTCTTTAGTGCTGTTGGTGGAAAACAGCGCCACAAAACCTTAAAAATCGTTCAAAAATTAATATTATTAAATAATTAAAATAAATATGTATCTTTTACCTGAAGCATCACATGTAAACAACGCGGGCGACGGCACATGATCCCTTGTGTAGTTCCACAAGCAGTCTCTTAAAACTTGCACCATCTGGAATAAGGACAAATGTTATTACATACATGGAAATTATAAGTCAGAGTAATCATGTACGCTGTTTGTACATATTTTTTTTTTATTTAAGAAGAGTCTAGTTTTAATAATGACAGGAAAAAGAAACTCACTTGAAATTCAAAAGTGCAATTCACTCTCTATATATTTTTTTGGAAATAAATATACTTGAGTGATTGCAAGCGCGACTACCCATCGGGAGTAGGGTTTAAATACCAGATCGGGTACTATTGGAATTTTTTTAATTTAGAATTTCTAGTAGTAGTGACTCAGAGTCTGGATCTCTTGCCCTGTGTATGGTAATAGGCTCACCACCTATTCCGTGGGACGCAAACGTAACTGTTGAGACGTGGGAATGTACTACACTCCTCGGCCTACCCCTTCGGGGATTACAGACGAAGTTACGAAATGTACCTATGAGCGGTCGGTCTTACCTCGCTGGCAGTAAGCTCAGGAGCCAACTCCAACATGTGACTAAGCGGGTGCGGTAACAACTGTCCCAGTGTCATTATTGACAGCAGTTCTGTCAGAGCCGACAGTTCGCGGGCGACCTCCGGCGACTGAGTGTGACGATCTGTGGAAGGCAACATCCAATTATTACAGAGAATGTCAATTAAAATATTCAATTACAGCCAGACCACGAAAAATTCAAATGTTTTCTCCTCACCATGCGTCATGATGGGGAAAATATCATAGACGGTAAACTCAATTAAGGCAAGCAATTATCATATATTAATTATAAGCATTAATTGTTTTATGAGTTCACGATGATGTGGTAATTTATGAAACTTGTAAATACATAAAACGTACAACCGACATATACCGCAAAAAATGTCTTTTTCTGATCTGAAACAGCCCTAGGTCCTAAATTATGAAACAGTATCAATAACGTGAATAATAAAAACCTATTTACGTTCACTCTGAAACGGTAATCAATTGAGTAAATTAAATATAATAATAAAAACCTTACGGTTTTTTATAAAAACTTTAAAAAAATCTGTAAGAAACATGTCTTTTATTCCTTGGTTACTTACCTGTCGCCAGTTAATTTTCGATTTATTGAGACGGATATCACTCCGTCTCAAAATTAATTATAGTAAAACTAAACACGTTTATTTCTCAGCCCCTAGAGAAGCCCATCTTCGATAATGATCACATACGCACACGACGCGCTTACCGAGATGAGCGCGCAGGCGGTGCAGCAGCGTGGCGGCGGAGGCGCGCAGCAGCGCGGAGGCGAGGCACAGCGCGGGCCGCGCGCGCGCCACGCGCCGCAGCGCCGCGCGCGCCACGGCGCAGCGCTCCACCGCGCCGCGCATGTACAGCTCGCGCTCGATGCTCACTTGCTGCCAGCGTACGCTTCGTATTAACACTGGTGTTACTTGCCCATTCGTTTACACTCCATTGTAGCTTAATCAAAATTGTAATAAATTGTGCATTGGAAAATGCAAAATAGTAATACGTTGAATTGCGTGGGAAATGTCTTAAATATGACAGTTTAAAAAATATTCAAAAATGTATGTCGATTTCCAAATAACAAACGTTCTCTGTAGTTTATGGGTTATGTGTTTATAATTAGTCAACACGACAAGAATAAATATAATATATTCGATTACCAACTCTTAGAAGAAGTAGGTTCTCCTTCTGGTACAATTATGATTTTCAAACAAGGTACCTTAGTAAAGTCCTCATCGGGCCATGGCAGTCCGTTGTACATGACATCAGGTGAAACCAGTTCCACCAGAAGAAGCGATATAGACGTAGCACCCTCGACTACGCCACTGTTGCCATCCTACAATAAATGTGACAATTTTTATTGTAGCTTTACATTAAAAAATATAAATATATGACGCTAAAATATTACACCAAAATTTCATGGACTATATCTAGTACATTCACACAGTCATTCTTTTTTTTATAAATATACGTGGTAAACGGGCAGATAAACAACCTGATAGTGAATGGTCAGCTTCGCTTGCAGACATGTGCAATTCCAAAGGACTTGCCAACATCGAAAAGAACTCCTTTCACGTCTCTCTTTAAGAGTCCCATATCATAGCTCTCCAGAAATGTTCATATTCTCCAAGCATAAAAAGGCATATGCATGAAAAATCAACAAACGCCATGAAGATAAATATTTTATACTGTCTGCTTTAGTGCTCAATCCACCATTAAGGCTGTTTGAGTAAAAACAAAAATCTATAAATTGCTGTTTGCAATAATAATTGATATCTATATAATTCGGATACTATATACATATTTACTCAATACTAACTGGAAAATGAGTTAGGGTGCTTACACAAAAAAATCCTTTTTCAATAAATATAAGGACATACCATACCATCCTTTTTCTCTGTTTGATTTAAATGTTACACAAACAATAGAATAAAAGTACTAGTAAGTAATTTAGGACGATACAATAAAAGTTAGTTTATAAAAAGGCGAACCACTCACCACACTGCAATAACACTACATGAAATAACTATACAATTTTTTTTTTTTTTAACTATATAATTATTATTTCAGTCTAATAAAATAATCGTACCTAGAAACATCTGCTATCGCAAGTTAAACACAAACACGATATTTAGGGAACTGAGAGCTGTTACAGTATATAGGTGGGGTCATCTCTTGTTGAAAAATAACACATAGGTCATAAAAACAAAATTGAACAGCCAACTAAATACTATCTGAACTCAAACAGAAACAATATTTAAATAATTGATAGCTTGTTTCAATATACATGTGGCGCCATCTCTTGCTGAACAAAAATACATGGGTCATAAAAACAAAATTTATTATATTATGAACTATCTAAACACTCGCATGCACTGACTATCTATCGTTCAGGCGATTTTACTTACCCTAGTGATGCCAGTACATAATCATAAATTTCCTTGCTAGTGCAAATTTATCTGGCAATTTTTTATATATTGTAACTAACATTTATATTAAATAACGATCACAGTTAACATAGTGTTAATTATATATTTATAAACACATGTTATTTAAATATTATTATAGTTTTACATTCAAGTATTCGAGTATTATAAAAAAATCACAAACAAATTATGCCACAGATTTCTATTAACTATTCCAAGTACTATGTAATTATATGTAGATTACAAAAATTCATCATTGCGTATAAAAATAAATCACTACTGAAAAAAAAATCACCTTTATGTAACAAACCTAAAACAAACAATACATACTTGTTTTTATTTGCATTAAACGTAATTTAATAATTAAAGATGGGGAAAATAATAGTAATTAAAGAGAGAGTTATTTGGCAATGTGCTCTTCGCGCGCCCTGCAAGTGACATGGCGTGAAAACATGTTTGTACCTATTAATAAACCAAAAAATAGTGAATATTTCTCTATTTTCCTTCTTAGATTGCAATGGAATTAACCATTAATGTTAATTGAAATATCGATATCAGGAGGAGTCAATTTAATAATGTCCTACACTAGTGCAGTATAACTGACAGATGTCAAAAACTTCACATAGTAATTGGAATAGGGAACAACACTAACATATTCAAAGTAATCAACGTCAAAAAATGAAAACTCAAACAAAAAGCGTGTCACTAAAAACTTTCTAAAAATTAATACACGTGAATCATTTAACTAAACGTGAAAACTAAGTAGAAGTGCTGAAGCAGTACACAGTTACTCACGTCTTCTTGTCCTGCAATCGTACATGGGTGATTCTGAACAAAAAAACAATTTGTAGTAATCATCTATAATCCGGCCTCCAGCTAGATGAAGTGTCGATATAGCAAAGTGGCTGGCAGTGGTTGGATGCGAAGAGCAGAAGACGGAGGTCAGTAGCGTGATACTGGAGAAGCCTATGTCCAGCAGTAGACGGGAGTAGGCTGATGATGATGATGATCTATTCTGTACGAAGTGGTTTATCTTAGTATTGGAAGTGAAGACTCATTCTGGATTGCACCATCTTAGTTAGTTCTATACTTTACATGGAGCAAAAGCCACCAAATATGAACAGTTACATGTTCTCTGTCACATATGTTATTGAACTTTAAAACAGTGTTTACAACACCTAATAAACACTATTAAATTAAAACAATCTGCCTATCACATCTTGTGACTGGTAACTAGTTGTGTGTAATTGATGTCATGCCACAGAATAAGGTATGATGGTGGAGCTAGGTCAAATATCATGTAGGTTCCTTACATTTGTAAATCATACAAACATGAAAATCTTATTGTTTGTATGTCACTTCTTGCTTGAAGTATTTTTCTTTTATTTTATCTGTTACATTCAAATTTGGGTGGTATAGATGACCAATGTTTCCCAAGGAATAGTTATGGTTGGTTACAATCTGCTTGCTATATTGGTCTTTAGGTATATGCGGGTAGTTCTTAAGTGGCTTCTTCCTTATAATGCATAAATTAAATTTTCTCTCTCTGTGAGGAAGTCATTTTCCAACAGTAAAACAAAGAGAAGGATTAATAAATATTTCATACACTGCACTTATTATATGGCTAAATAATAATGGCCAGTGTAAGTGAAATATTGTAATTGACCTAATGGTTTATGTTATTCATTTTACTTAATACTAAAATGTAACATCACACCTGTAATCCCTGAAGCGTAAGGCAGAGGAATGTAGTACACTCCCACGGTTCACCAGTTACGTTTAGGGTCCATAGATTAGGTGGTGAGCCAATTGCCGTACACCAGGCACTGATCCAGACTTTGAGTCACTACTAAAAATTCTAAACTAGAAAATTCCCTTAGTACCCGACCCAGGATTTGAACCCAGGACCTCCCGATCGGCAGTCGCGCTTGCAACCACTTGACCAACAAGGCAATCACTTCTTAATACTATTTAAAATGTAATACTATGTTATGAGTAAAAATCGACTGGATTTGAAAGGCTCAGGTCCGAAAGGAGTGGCGCCGATAAGGGGAGGCATAGCTACTCATGCTAGACATAGGTCCAGCTGTGGACATCCAAAGAGTGATAATGACGATGGTGATGATGATAAAAATCTCAACACAGAATACTGACCATACAAGCCATCAGCGCGCCCATGAGGAGCTCGTTGTTGGTGGTCAGTATGGGCGGTATGTCGTTGTCGTCGCGGCCGTAGTTCTTCCTAACCCCCTTGCCAATGATCCCCGCATGAAACACCGACGTGTGGCTTTGGGTCAGTTGGGTTATTGGGCCCTGAGGGTATAGGAGTATGAAACTAAAATATATATTGTATAACCTTTAGAAGGGAACTATTAGTAAGGCATTGTTACACTATAATTATTATTTATGTTTAAGTTTAAAACGATCGAAACGAAACGAGCGAAAGTAATATCAATAATAATATTAATAGTGAGTAAAAGGGGGATAAAGGCAGTTTCACACGTTTACAGAAAAGAGTGAGTTTGCACATTCAGTACAGACACACCTGTAACATTACGGCTATCATGGTATTTTGTTTAAAGAGATGATACCCACATGTTTCTGATTTAAATGTATGAGCAAATCGTCATCCGTCCACTCTTTCGGGACGGCCACAGTGTTGGGCACTACCGGCTTGCTGCCGAACAGCTTGTCCTCTCTGAACATGGCTGTTTCCAGAAGGTCCCGGAGCGCAACGGCGCGCGCCAGCTTGCTGTGGAGGCACATCTTGCGGAGGAGACGGTTTGCTGTCTGCACGCCGCGAATTTTCATCATTATATCTGTGACAAAACATCAGAGCTTAAATATAATATTGTGTTAGATATTCAATCTGCTTAAATATTCAATAAGAGAATAACTGTATTTCGTCAAATAAATGAAAATACCAGATAGATATTTGCACACGTAACTTTCATAAAACAAAAGGAATAATATTGTTACGGACGATATATGTCTAAACTTCTTTGTTCGTTACGTATTTCATATAGGTATACATATAAGAATATTTAACATGACAAACGAGATCGGACCTTACTCTCAAAGACTTAAGGTCGATTATCACTTGGCGTTCAGAGTTGTCCTCAAAATTAACACAGCCGCCGTGTGAGCGGAGCTTGCTTTCTGGAAAATTGTTGAACATTAACAAATTCAACGGAAGCCGCTTAAACGGTATATAAGCCGTGTGGGCGCTGCAGTGCGACCGAACATTTTTGGAAGCGATTAAGAAAGGTTCAACAAGCGATACAAGGAAGCGATTTCTGCGAATACCAGCGATACAATAGAGAGTAAATAAACAGATTGAACACTCTGAAAGCATCTTTCGTTCGTCACACTGTACAGTACATTGCATCGTTTTCAGCCACGAATCTACATACCTATACGTAACAATATTAATGCTAGCTAGCTATTAAAATTACCTTCCTCATGGAGACATCTGAAGAAGTATTTAACGGTGGCTTGAACCACTTTTATGATGGCTTCAACGCTCGGCGGTGGCGCCACAGAACCCGTCAGATCGATTCTATCCATTACCTGGAATAGACATAAATGAAACACCATCAAGATTATAGTTTTGTGTAATATGGGTTAGGTTGCACATAAGATAGAGAGTACGGCTGATCGTGGTATAGAGCAGTCTACTTTAGTGCAGCTAAATGCTCTGGCCGCTTACGGGCAGCAGCGTAGACGGCGCGAGATGGTATCCTTTACCCAGCGTGGGAATTTGGGCAAAAACACCCCAGGGGGTGGTTTATGCTCAGTAGTAAACTTGGAACGGCTAATGATGTGGTGTGCTGTATTGTGGGTTAGATTGTTAGGTAGTGCAGGGTCCCACCTCGGCGAGCGCGTGGCAGGTGGGCATGTCGGGCAGCGTGGAGCAGGTGCAGGCGCGGCGCGCGCGCAGCAGCGAGGCGCGCGCCGCCAGCGCCGCGCCCAGCGCGTGCAGGTTGGCCTCGGCCGCGCGCGCCACGCGCCGCCCGCGCAGCGCCGCCGCGCGCCCGCCGCCCTCCCACCTGCCGCCCGCGCCACGCATTACTACTACTATACATCTTTGTAACCTATTGACTAACGACTTCACCAACATTTTAACCAACAATTTGATCAACAATTTGACAAACAATTTCGCTTGATCCAAGTATTAAAAAGGTCTGTATCACTATGTCAGTGCACCATGTTTTTTAGTGAATTGAACTTTGGTTAATTTGTGCATTGGACGCATATGAGCTTCTAGCCTCGGTCAAATCCAATCACAGGAAGCTTTGAAAACCTTTAAAATTCTATTTTGGTCAACAATTGATAAATGAAATTTGCTTATGAAAGAATGACTGCCTCGTTGGTCGAGTGATTGCTAGCGTGACTGCCGATCGGGAGGCCCTGGATTCAAATCCCGGATCTGGTGCTATTAGATTTTTCTAATTTAGAATGTCTAGTAGTGGCTCAGAGTCTTGCGCCCGGTGTATGGCAATAGGCTTCACCGCCTATTGTATGGGACTTAAACGTAACTGGTGAAACGTAGAAGTGTACTACATTCCTCTGCCTACCCCTTCAAGGATTGCAGGCGTAATGTAACGTTTTTTTGATAATGAAAGAAACCTGAACCGTAATATTAAACATATTTTGAACTCACATACCTCAACAACTTGATTAAATTAAGACAAAAATGATGAAGATACGTCTTCTGATCCTTCGGTACAGCACCTTCTATGAAACACTTCTTGATCTGCGTATCCGATATCATGGCGTTCCTCAAACCGTATTCGACGCCCGTATTAATAAAATTCTGGTATCTCTCCGTATCCATGTTCATATCGGACGAATCGTTGGGGACATGCATTATGATAGTTCCAGATAATATTCTCGCGAGCAATGCCAACGGCTTGTCATCTCTGGAGTACTGAAGTAGATAGCTGATCGTGCTCACGAATTCCGATGGTTGATTGTAACCTAGAAATGGGACAAAGCTTTTAAATTCTCATATAACCCACTAACCATGACACTTAATAATATAGGGTTTTCCATTAAGGGCGGGACGATGGAAGGAATGACGCTGCGTATGGTCGTTTCGTTTCAGCTTCTGGGTCAGTTGAACTTTGTATGAGTGCAGGCCCAAATCACGACGCAAAATTAGCCATGACGTGGTCTG
>DWJK01000262.1:0-24539 GCA_018248815.1 Croniades pieria auraria
ATTTTTAATGGTTTTATGTTAATGTATTAAACTAACACACTGTAATAGTAATAAATGTTACGTACAATAAAAAAATGTTATTTTTCTTTGTAACAATATTTATGGCGGGATTAGTTACATTCGATGAGATTATGAATCTTTCATAATGAAAAGCAATTGGGTTTGAACGGTTTAAATCAAAATCAGTATCGATCTGCTGGTAGCCTACCAAATATGATAATGAGTGAACATGTAAATCAAATGATTTTGTTGTGTTACCGCTGAGGCACGTTATTATAACTAATTACGGGTTCGCGTGCGCGCGGCCCAGTTTATCACGATGTGTTATGAAATGAATATTTACATTAACGATTTATATATATAAGCTAGATATTGGACGTTCTAAATATTTTAAATAGCCTGTCTAGCTGTGGACGGAAATAAGATGATAATGATGACGCTGATTGGAAATTCGTATTTATCATTTTTGAGAATTGTTATTCATTCCTCCGTTTTTTTCTGTAAAAATGTATTTCTTACCAGAAGTTATAAGGAAAACGCATAGACCTCGCATTAATTTTAAAAGCGTTTCGACTCTTTACCATTTCAATAGCCACATAAATTGCAAAAAGGGCTTATTAAAAATAAATCAGATCGCCGGAGTGGGACGAATCAGAAAATGTATCGCTTGTTTCAATGGAGAAGGTATACATATTTTCCGAATAATTTCAGTCTTGGATGCCCTCTATTTCCGATTATGGTGTAGATTTTGATATCGCCGTAAAAATAACTGGTGAAACGTCGTAGTACGCTACACTCCTTTGCTTACCCCTTTGAGTATTACAGGCGTGATGTTACGTTCTTTTATTTTGATATCATCCACCATAAAGCATAATATGAAATCGACATTCAGTTATCATATTGCTTTTAAAATTATTAAACATTGTAATTAGTTAACAACTACAATATGGTACACACGCACACACACTACCATACATTTGTAAATACTAACACACATACATACACGAGTTCACCGTACACGCCCGATACATATCTATTTACACAAATCAACTTCCAGCAGTGAGGTGCTGTCATCGCTGTCTGATGTTTGTTCAGAGAGATTGATCGCGAAGATCGCACGTGTGCCTGAGTGGCTCATAATAATAATGTATTCTTTGAACGTAATTTCATGGCCGTAATCTCCGAAGGGGTAGGCAGAAGAATGTGGAGTCCTCACAAATTTCATCAGTTACGTTTACGTCCTACAATGGAATAGGTGGTTAGGTTAGTGGTCGAGTGGTTGCAAGCGCTACTGATGATCGAGAGGTCTTAAGTTCATATCCCGGGTCGAGTGTCGTTGGATCTTTCTAACTTAGGTTTTCTCAAGGGAAATTTCTAGTAGCGACTTAGAGTCTGGATTGGTGCCCGGTGTATGACAATAGGCTCACCATCTCTATGGGATTTAAAGGTAACTGGTGAAACTTAAGAGTGCACTGCACTCCTCTGTCTACCTCATCGGAGATTACAGGCGTGATGTTACGTTACTTTAATCTAAGACACAGACAAAAGAGCAAGCAGCAGTTACAAGGGCCGGTCCAACCGGAAAAGTCTGCGATCAACCTCGAATAGGCTTCTTAGCGTCGGTTAGCCTGTATTATTTTACTGGTTTAATTATTTTTGCTAAAAAAATCTTAATGAATGAAATGGATTAATTGTTTACGGGTACAAATTGTAACTTTTCTTATAAATTAATGATCTGGCCGTACCTAATGTAAAAAAATTTCCTCACCGTAAAGAATAGAAACACACAGCTTTTTAAATGAAATAAATATGCACTATGTACATATATGAACAGCTTAGAATTGTCTGTTTTTGCCAAAGAATTCAAGTTAAAACATCATATGAACATTTTCAAGTTATTGCAAAAAATACCGTGTGACTTCACAATAAGCTTCAAATTTTAATAACAGACACCATAATCGATCCTTGAAAGGAAAATGTGGGTAGATGTGAGTATAGAGCAACGTGTGGCCATTAATAAGACTTAGTGGATGTTAGATTTTATCCACCATAACGGGGATTTGATGTTGTTTCCAGGAGCGGCAGATGGTGGAGGACAGCAATAAGGTTTTAAGACGGTATTACGTTTTTTTTTCCGATACCTCTTTCTCTTCTTCTCTCTATATAGTTTCGAGAAGAGATTTATCACTTACTGTAATGTCCAGAGTACTTAATTGGTCACTATGTAGTAGTGTAACTCAAATCGTTTATTTCTATGATTTAAATGTCATCATTCGATATCATCATCATCAGCCAAATTCCGGTTTCTTCAATAGCACGCCACTAACCTCTAATATGCACCAGCTCAACTCATGAGTGTTTTTTCGAAATAGAACGAATGGTTTCGGACCTAATCGTGGTTCTTCATCATGAGCTCCTGCTAATTGCGGCAGATTGAACTATAATGTATGAGTCAAAAAATATACGTGTATGTCGCCAATACATAATTTAATTGCGAGTCTAGTTATTTAAGAAACGTTTAATAGTAAGACAAATTTTTAGCATAAAGTATTTTAATTGATTAAAAATGTACCGGCTTAACTCACATACGTTTTTCGGGATGGCCCGACCAGTTTAGGTCCTGTACGAAGTCCTTCCTCATGAGCTCCCGCCGCTTGCAGCGAGGTCTCCGTCGCGACGTCGCTGCAAGCGGCTCATGAGGTCGGACCTTGTACAGGTCCGAAACTAGTCGGGCCATCCCGAAAAACGAACGTGAATTAAACCGGTACATTTTTAATAATGTGTATTAATACTCACGAAACATTTAATAGTAAAAAAGTATTTTAATTATTTAAAATCCGAAATATCATTGATAACTTAATTCTCAGTTGCGATTTTTAATTGAAGAGAGAAGGACAGAAACAGACAGAAGTCATAAGACCCACAGACACGTCAAACCTAGTACTGAACATCAGAGCTAGCACGAGACAGGTCACGTGTTAGACATATTTTAAGTTCAACTGCAGTGCCATTTGACACGAACACGAGATGTGTCCGCAGTGACTACTGAACAACTCGTTTACAATAATATCTAATTACGCTTTATATAAAATAACAAGTAAGCATAAAGTTTTATTATTATTACAAAGCAAGTTGGTTTGTATTTTTGTAGATATCGCAGTACCAAAACGAATCGCGTCGTACATTTTAAATATATTTAACTGTTTATGCAGTCACTGCAGTCCCCCACTTCGTATACATTCCCATAACATACGTAGCTTTAAATAAATTCCCTTGGAAATGGTTATTCTCAATATGTTCGGTTGTATCAAAACGAATTAGAGTTGTTCGACGCTAACGAGTGAGCAAATATTCGTCGAATAATATTCGTTCAATAGACCCATTCGCTGGTAATGGAAACCATAAAAAGTGGCTGCGTTAAGTAAATGTCACGCTCCGGCCGCGCGGGCGACGTGGTAGAGGGGGGTAGGGGGCAGCTGGGCCACGAAATAGTTAGGGATTCATTTTTATTAGGAAAAATACATGTTATTACGTACGTGTGACGAGCTAGGGTGATAAAGGACATTTTATATCTCGTTACACACATATATGTATATAATAATATCTTCGTCACACTCAAAGCTTACACTCGTTTTGATTGTATCATGGAAATATCAAGTGACTTCATAAACGCCTGGTCGTAATGCAGACAACTGATTCATCATCATCATTATAATCATCATCATCGCTTTCATCATCATCATCGTCATTATTATGATTATCATCTTTCGTCTACTCCTGTTCTTTCTTGGACATACGCTTCTCAAGTAGCACGGTAACCGAATACGTCATTCAGATGTATTCAGCTCGGAATAGATCCCGGAACTTACTGTGCGGTAAACCGATTTTATGAGCGTATTGATAAATGGGTTATTTAATGTGAACGTTAAGTTTTAAATGACATTTGCACAACTGTCACAAATCAAAATAAAAGAGGTACGACATTAAGACACGACTAATATAATATGGTCGGAGATCGTGACTGCGATGTTAATGCATCCATCCAGCCAGTATTGGTTAATACACGTCCAGAAGTGTTCCGGAAAAGAAAAAGTGAAAATTAGAAAAAAACAAACTCAGATTGTTTCATTTATTTAAATTACGTAACATATACGAGTATGTATATTTAATAAAAGACATACATACATACTTTATTACCGGTCATCGGCTTAGGACGTCTCTCACTCTATGATACACTGGGAAACAATCTGGCGAAAAAACTTCCCTCGTGTGTTGCTAAATAACGATAACAAAAAAATACAAAAGAATAAATAAATAATAAAGCCGGCTACCCACTTACGGCGTCTATGTTGCTGCAAACGTTCAGTGACGACGACGTTAGAATATCGAAACTGTATGAGGGTAGGATGCAAAGTTTCCGAGCGCTAATGTAATGATTCATATTGTTAACGCCTCCATATTGCAAGCGTAAATGGTTGTATTGTTAAAAACCAAGCCAGGGCCCATTATCTACAATTTACACACATCATCGTCAGCCTCTAGAACTCCACTGTTGAACATAGGCCGAACATAGGCGCCGATTAGGGGAGGCCCCCTAATCGGCGCTATGATTTCCGTTCCTGGGCCTTCCTATTTAGGTCTACTTTTCGCAAAGTCCTCGTTTCCTACACTAAACAAATCGATTATATTTTTTGTATATTTATTTTGCTAACGTCATGAGTGCGTGTTGACCTTGTATACTTTTCAATGTACGTAAGGGTCGCCCTTAAGGGTCGCCTTTTCCCATCAAGTGCCCCGTCTGCTTGTGTGTTATATTAAAAGTATAAATAAAAGGATCCCATTTCATGTGGTAGTATCAACAATTAATTTACGAATAAAAAAATTCTTTTTTGCGTGCTGTAGGTACTTGGTTGAATATTTGAAGATCAAGAAAGACCGGTAACGGTACTTGAGGCTTTTATAGAAAATAACTCGTTTAAAAGATGGTTGACTACTAAACTTCATCTTCGTCAATCTGACTGGAGCAGCATAACGGAGGATTCTCCAGACCACCTGCAGTTACGAAAGAGACCAGTATTCAGAAGAACGTAGAAAGTGTTGTTCCGGAGATTTCCAAGTTACAACTTTGATTGTAAGTTTTGCTTAGTCATGGCGTTTCAAAAACAGAAACTTACGACTTTGCTTAAAATTAATTTTTAAAGGTAACTTAGCTTTGAGCAATTAAGAGTGAATTTCAGTTATCAGTACAATTAATTAATCCGTTTAACAAAAACTCCAAACAAATTTTTACAGATTACTTATGAATAACATAAGATATTAATTAAATTTAATATTTTTATGACAACAAAGGTAATAATATAAACAAATTTATATTTACTAATAAAAATCTACGGATCCGCAAAAAGATATTAAAAAGACAAAAACAATCGCACCGTATATATAATTAAATTTTAATCACTATTTATGACTACTAAAAATGTACATATTTGATCGTATTACAATCTTTCTTTTATTGCATTGGAATCTTTTTCTTTTTTTTTTGGAATCTTTACTTTTTCTATTTCTGTATAAAAGCTAAATTATTAAAGGGTATTTTACTTTCAAACACAACGCGATCGAATCGTCATCATGTTATACAAATAAGACAAAGTGTAATACGAATTACGCTTTACCGAGAAGCTGAAGCTGTAAAATGTGCTGCAGTATAAAGCAGAGGGCAAAGAGACGACAATTTAACGTAAGGGTCGCTAACGAATTTTATTAACTCTACAACCGTTCACTATCTCGGCAACTTTTAATGGGCTACCCAAGTTTTTACTCTTCTGTACTAAGTTTTAACTTGACGCTTAAATTGCTGGAGCATTCTTTGTTTTGACTTAGACTCTCGCTCGTTTCTGAAAGTGGTACCCTCCATTTCAGGTTTAGCAGCAAGGGAACTTGGCTGGCGTCTCTATTCTATTCTGAAATGTATTTTACATTGCTAAGTGGACTGAAATTCTTAATAGTTTTGCATGTGTTTTGTGGCACATATGGTTTTTTAAGTGTGACGCCTATTAGGCGTGTACATCTGTTAATATCTGAGGATAATAGATTTACACTGATGTTTAACGTGTATATAATATTGTTATATACAAACAAAACTGTGTTTCATCACACGCTGCTAAACTTCAAAGGCTTTTTAAACGTGCTATCATACCCAACAAAGATGCACTAAAGATGATTCGCGTAATAATGGCCCAGAATTCAGCTCAGTTTTAATATTTCTAATAGGATATGGGTAGCAGATATTTACTGATTAGGGGTTTCGCCGTTAAAGGCCATTTATTATTGCCTTTTTGAATCATACGAAGTACATTTAAAGCGTCAACAGTTCCGAAATGATTCGCATTTCTTATTAATAACTTTGGTAGATCTAAAGCAAGAGGTCGTTTAATTTGCCCACACTTCATCCCCGCATTCCAAATATGAACACCAATCAAAACTTCCAGAAATTTCATTTCAACGAAGTTTTGTGAATGAGCAAAAGTAATTTAGTTAGGCTCGGAAAGGAAAATTTACAAATTATTCTTACGAGCGAACTTGTAAATAGACGCACAAACGTGCCTCCATAAAGAATAACCTTCGAGAAATGTTCATTGTCCGAGTATAACTATAAAAGGGTGCTAACTCCATGAATGAGCCTGGAGGATTTATCTGCGTTGGTCGGGTAAAAATACGAAAATAAAATTAGGTAAAAAGCAGCTCCAGCTTATTATATTTGTTGGTTCCGTATTTGAACGAGCAAGAGAATATAATAAGCATGAACGAAATATATGTACATATCACGATAAGCCTTTGTTCTCCTCCATTTTGCGATACAAGCAAAAAAAAGGTTGCGTTTGAATATATTCTAATTCCACCCAAACCTTACTTTACCGAATGACGCGCCAATATCTGATCGATTTAGTTTCATATTTTATTAGATTTCCGGTATGAGGCATGATTTCCCTTTTGTTTATATCCTGATTGCGTTGATTGATACTATGGCAATGACTCCTTGGTTTAGTGAGCTGAATGTTTATGGCTTCGGCGAATTTATTATGAGATGACTAACTGAGAAGATTGATTCTGAGGTTTACCCTAAAATTTATTGGTCATTACAGTATCGTAGATTTTTCCAGCACGATAAATCAAGCTAACTTTATTACGGAGTAGCCCATGAAGGGGATTAAATTGTAATGGAGCGTTGGTTATTACAAGTCATCGAGTTTTGTTTTAATTTCGTTTTTCTTGTTACCGCTTTGTTGCTGACATTCAGTATCGAGTCTCGTGCTTGTGATGCAATTCCATAATTCTATTATAAATTTCAATCTGGACGTGTAACGGGTAGTCCTAAAAGTAACACAATTGCGGAACGAGGTTACCTGAGTGTCCAAACAAAGTAACAAAGAAGCAGAATGGCACCGGCACGAAGCGCGGCCCGCTCGAAATTATTTATAACCAGTTCACATTAGGGCAATATGACACAGTGCGACGCGGATATCTTGTTCAGATTAGGAAACGCTTCAGCCACAGAATTACATAGATTATATTATGTTGATACGTAACATGACGCCTTAATCCCCGTAAGGTTAGAGGAGTGCACTTTACGTCCATCCATGGAAGAGGGAGTGAGTCTGTGGCCAGTCACCGGGCATAGATCTATCATGCCTCGAGTCGCTACTAGAATATCTAAGTTACAAAAATCGAATAGTACCCAATCCGAGTTTCGAACTCAGGATCTCTCGATCAGCAGTCGCGCTTGCAACCACTACATCATGTTATGTTACTGATGTATTAAAATTGCGAGCTGTGATAGCCTAGTAAGCAGTGATAGCCTAGTGGTTAAGAAAGTCCGACTCTCACTCCGAGGGTGCTGGGTTTAAATCCATAGTGCGCACCTTCTTACAAAAGTGCGTTTTAAGTTTAAATATCACTTGTTAACGGCGAAGGAAAACATGAGGAAATCTGCACAACCTAGAATTTATAAAAAAAGGAATAATTCTAAGGTGTGTGAAGTCTGCCACCCCGCACTTGGCCAGCGTGGCAGACTAATGGCCTTAACCCTCTCAATATGAAAGGAGTCCCATATTCCAAGAGTGGAATGACAAATAAGTCGATTATTATAGTAAAATTAAGTTTCACGATAATTCTGTACATTAGTCGATGGTCCAAATAGGCCATTCTGATATAATATTTACATATTCAGTAGAGACGATTCGATATTTGTAATTTCCAATTTCATTTAGATCGTGCGTATTTGAAAGAGAAACTCGCGAAGTGAGAGTGGCCAATGGTAGGTGCATCTTACATTTTTAATTTTAATTACTTCGATATCACTTTTACAAGGACAGATATCGATTGCTCAATTTTGGATCATTAGGAAAGATCTTTGTCTCAAAAAAACGATCCTTCAGGTTGCGTTTAGAATTTTTGAACAGTTACTTCTTTACTAAGGCTGATAAAGAACTCAGTTGCTTGAAAGGATCCTCTCCAGTAGCAGTGACTGGACCTAAGTAAAATCGCTTAAGCTGTATGATCAGTGATAACATGTAAAAAGAATATTCTAAATTAGTTTTCAATCCTAGTAGGCAAAAGTAGCAATTTAAATCAATAAACGAATTGCGTGTTCTCGTATGTTCTGAGACATGATACCACATACATACAGAACGTATGTTACTTTATATCAACATTAGCAAATGAATCCCGTATACATTTGAGAAGACAATTAGGTACGAGAGCGCAAGGTCGAGAGCTCTCGCTAGAGACCTTCTCGCGAGGCAGCAGCGTTCAATCCGACCGCGAACTAATTGAAACTTGAAGTGTGTATACAAGGCAGATACAGTGAGAATGGGGTGAATGGGTGAGTTACGGTATAAACTTTGTTTTCATAGACACACCCGTAAATACTACGCGTATTCAATGTGCAGCACAGTGGCCTAGATACAAGCGTGCAGATATATTTTTAACTGATAACCTGAATCCCAAAGGTAGAAAGGTCACAATTATTATATATGAGCATCGAACCGAGAGGTTATGTCAACAATGTAATATCCTGTTACTAATTCTTAAACCGTAACTAGCATCGTGAAAATACACAGTACCTACACAAACAAACCTCAGAGCTGGCAAAAAAAGTTGTTTTTGAAATACATGTATTAAACAATGCACAACAACAAATTAAAATTAGAGCCACGACAAAAAAAGGACGATGACAAAGATACAAGTTTTGTATTTTTTTCTGTGATAGTCGTAAACATATCTTGGAAACTTCAAAGGGAATATTCCGAAATCTATGCTTCTCACAATCTAGATTGTAATTTAAAGCAGCATTATAAAATTTGCTGTCGATTCAGTCTACGAGATTTGCATGACAAAGTGACTGAATCGCAAGAAACGCTACTTTGAGAAAAATAAAACGAGCGATTTTCGCTTTTACGAGTTGTTTAGCCATTCTTACTATTAGAGAACTAACGGTATACTAGCACATGTGAATACATGTATTCACATGTGCTAGTATACCGTTTAGTACTCTAGTGAAATGACTCTTTTAGTACTCGTTTAGTACTCTAAGCCTGGCGTTATAGAATTATAACACCAGGTGAATCACATCGAGGAGTAAGTCAAATGTCATCCTAATTTCAATTTCAAACAACATTTGAATTTTAACAGTTGTTCAAATGAAACAAGTATCGAAACGAAGAATTCAAGCATTGCTTTATTTAAATAAAGTTATGTGTGGTATGCTAAAATGTTCAAACGCACTCATAAAGTATGCATAGGCCTAATCGTAACCAAAAATTCAAAAATTGTGGCGGATTCATACGAACAAAATGGTTTTTGTTCACAAAAATGACAAAATGTTTTATGAAATCTATCTTTTTGAATAACGTTTCCCCTTTCAGGCTTAAGTCGGTTACGGGAATGCGAAAGAGCCAGCCGCCTGATGTAAAGCTGAGATAAAACAGATTCTGCACGAAGGTATGCCTTTCCTGAATGTAATCATTTCCTTCACAAAAAGGAACAGAGATACCGAACAATACTACCTCATTGTAGTTGCTTTGTTTAACCTTACGACATAATATGAGAGAAATACATAAATTAGTATTTGTCTCCTAGCCACATTTTTTTGCGTTGTTAGTAATCACTTGTTTCAGTACAATTTATATTCGTATACCAATAGTAAGTCTGATCATTGTTAAAATTATAAAAGCAGACAGACCAATCTCGTTCGTTTTGCGTCTTTTTACGCTCAAGCCATGTATACTGGAGAACAAAGGAACTTTTTTAATCTTATAATCTACGTATATAATTATGTTGGTATGTAATATAGTAATACCTCAATATATTCCAATATTTCATGTTCTTCTTACCCATGGTTTCCCGCCCACGGTTACTGTACATATTATGAGGTGCAAACTGTGAACTAACTGTAAGAATTTTCAGAAAATACCTGGTTGCTACTGGAATAAATTCCATTATCTGGAATTTCCTTAAAATTGCGAGTGACAGTTAAAATCATGAAACCGTGTCGGAAGCCGTTTGCTGTCCTCAAATAAAAACCCAATGATAGCTGGTTATCTATTGATCGGAGCTAAGGAATATTAATAATTTTTTAACTGTATAAAAAAGAGGAGAGAGAGAGGGAAGGAGAGAGAGGGAAGGAGAGAGAGAAGGAGAAAAGGAGAAAGAGAGAAGAGAGAGGGGGAGAGGGAGAGGGGATAGGCAGAGGAGAGAGGGAGAGGAGAGAGGGAGAGGAGAGAGGGGGGGGGGAGAGGGAGAGCTCAAGGAAAGAGTGATAGGATAAAAGAATTGTTACCTATGTTTGACACGGAAAAATGAAACCGTGCTAGATATACATAAATACTTGTTTAGTACAAGTAGTGTAATTATTATTCAAGCGGTGTCGCGAGCGCGCGGCGCAGCTTAGCCCTCGTTTGCATAATCGCAACGGAAAGCTGCATTTCTTGTATCTTCTTTTAAATTATTATATTCTTGACAAAAACATCTTAGATCCACGACGATATTATCTTCATCGCTAACAACGTTCATTGGGAGTAAAAATTTAATGATTAGAGTACACTGGAATTTAGTATATTTGCCACCTATGAAGTCCAATGCGTTGTAATAGACAACAGTGGCTACTCGAGAATGATATAAAATCTTGCACGTTAACTAAATAATGTATAGCAACAAAGCAACACGGTTATATTGTCCCATAGTTTCGAAATTATGTTTGTGAGCGCTGTGATAAAAGACTGCAGTCGAAATCCAACTTGTTCCAGTATTTGTCTGAGTAACCACAAAGGCAGGACATTTAATTTAAACATAAGAGATAAGAAAAATATTTGTTTTTCACAGAAACTCAACGTATCGTCGTCAAAAGAATACTTTCAGTGGACAGTAAAGCATAACGTTTTTTTGTCGTACATTGTAATAAGGTTGGGAGGTACCTGTAACTTCGAGGATTGTGTAATAACTCGTGTGAAGCGGTCCGAAAAGTTTTATTATGTAAAAATATCAACAACTAACGATGTATAGCAGACTGTCAAGGAACTATGAAATGTTTTTAAAGAAATGCCTTGAGCTCGGATGAAATAATTACGTGTTGATAAACATTAAATATTTTATATGAAGGTGATTTTTTAAACATGTTTCAAGGCCCTAAAATTCGCTTTTTTATAATATTAAGCCTAAATTATATCGTGGAAGTAAGGTTACGTTTATTTCATTGTTTTAATGTTTTAAGTCAAATCCAGATTGTCAGCAAAGCCTTGTAAGACGATGGTGGTTCCAGCTAGGCGATAGTGTTGCCAACTAGGCAATCGAACTGTCATTAGAGTTACATAGTATATTTCCATAAACAAAACATAGCATAATCTAATCAAGCAAGTTTTTGTGCAGTTAACAAAATTACGATTTTTGTACCTAGTGAAGTAAGATGCTTCTTTAATATAAAAATATGTATAATAATTTGCCAATACTAGTACAATAGCCTAACAGAACAGTAAATAACTGGTCTGCTGTCATGTGGACAACTGTATGTAGTGAACTTGACTGCTGAGCCGGGGTCGTGGACTCAATTTCCACCCAGGATAAACAGTTATGTAATTTTATGGCTGTCTGACCACCATAGCAAAGTTCTGCTTAGTTAAATAATAATGTCATAGAGCAAGTTACTCGATGATTTTACGATCTGACGAGTTTCGTTTACATTTATCACTCTTCTCATATACGCATGTCTGTTACGGACATTTCTGATTCCTTCTCCCCTCCCTCCTTCCGCCCCTCTGAAAAATATGATGACAACAAATACATCTGAACAAAAGTATCATCATTTGCCGAAACGGAAATTAAACCTTGAAACCGAGAAGCGGAAGCGAATCCAAAATCAAATGGCTTAAAAAATATCTTTTAAAATAAATAGCGCTCTTGGATCTCCCTCTCCGAACTGAATCAATCATGACGTTAATTTATTCATGACATTTTAATTGGAATCCGCTAAGAAAACCCTTTCAATTCGGCAGCTCAATCTGAATACAAAAACCTGATTACTTAAAACCAGCTAAGCAGAAAGATAAAATATTTCACTTCGATGAATAAGAATTTTCAACGATTTGGACCTTCTAAAACATTTGCTTTTTGCATGTATGTTTATTATTTCATTACTATACTACTGTACACACAACGCTATTTCATCACACGTATGTATGTATATTTAAGCACACATCGACTTACGCAAGCACCTATATGCATGGCAACATAAACATATTTATGCCAATTATAATCAAGGTCGGATTTTTGGGAATGTTATCATGTAAGGACGTGTTTTAATTACAGACAAATTAAATACGTGCTTAACACGTACGGTAACCGATGAGTCAATTGTAAAAACGAGTCGTGTCTCACACAGCTGAGTTCCGCTGGTTTTTCAGTTTCCATTTGCTTTGTTCAACTTTTATTGCCCACATTACTTTCTCGGGACTACGCTTCAACTGAAAATACTGAAATATAGCGCTCGTAATTTATGTTGCCGGTTTGGAAAAAAGTTATTTAACAATATATATCTTCTTAAGAAATTATCCGTTTCCGAAACACTTACACCCTTAAGAACAAATATTATTCTTTCAGGGTTTTCACCATTTTGTAACTATTGAGATTTAAAACAATATTTCTCGGTATATTTTTTTAATATTTTAATAGTCATTGACAACTCATCGAGTACCATATGTTGTGGTTACTGCAATCCGTACACATATCCCGCACGTATAATACACACATACTGTTGTCTACTAGAGATTACATGTGGATGATATCGTGGTAGAAGTGACTTGAGTTTTAAGTAGCTATAGTGTACCCATTCAAATCGGAAAACTAAAACATAAACCCAGCCGCTTAGCAACCGAAATAGGTCCCAGCAACTGTAATACGAGTAGGTCCGTTGATATAGCTTTTGCAGACGAACAGTGTATAAATGGTTTTAGTTCTCGGTGTTTAGGTTCCAAAATAGTATTTACTTAGACGATCCTTAGTGATATAGCCTTGAATGGTTCCAAGTTGGATACAATTGGGCGAAGTTATATAATTTTATTCTTTGGCCGTCTTTAGTGGAAAGCCGGCGACAAATTACTTTGACGTGTCGAGCGAATTTGACACGATGAGGACAGTAATCAACGCACACTTTAAGGATGATATTGGAAGGGGATTTGATGTGCAAATTGTATTATCATAGCAGACGAGGAACTTCCCACTAATGCCTGAGGCTCTGAAGTTCGGCTTGCACCGGGTCGTCGTCGATAATAAGCAACCTAATACACTCTCCGAAGAGTCGCAGACAACCAGCTGATAGACACATACAAGAGTATGTAACTAAGAGTACTATAAAGATATAGTGGTGAAAATTGCGAAATTTCTGTCAGTTTTGTGAGATTGTAATCTAAACAACGTTTCTGTCACCCAATGAAGAACGATGACTTGCAAAACGACCTTTGATGGCCACGACACCCAGTCGGGAGAACACGATTAAGAATGGAGTGACAGAAAAGTCATCGTCAATAGAAAAAGGTTCCTGGATTACTCATTATGTATTATTTAAATTTTGGGCTACCCTAAACTAACTGGACATCACAATTTGCTAAACAAGACGAAAATCAAAAATTATATAAACTTACACTGGATAGTTTCATTTTAGTGGAAAATAGGAACGAATTCGCTGTACTTATATCGCTAAGCTGTATCAACTCTCTTCCCCGGTACGTCGTTCCCAGGATATTACCTGACACGGGCGACATGTCGCTGCGAATTCTGAGTACTAACAAGAAAACGCTTTACATCGAAAGTGAGTGACGTTAACAGTTTTCAACTAGAAAATACTCGACGGGATAGGAAAATCTTTGTTCAAGGATTCGACATGTCATACGGGTAGATAAATAGCTCGAAACGATAAATGCAAAGGAAGGGAAAACGGAGTAAGGACAGAATTCCATAAATGAAATTCGCTAATGGATTAGAAAATCTTCAAATAAAATCACGGAATCGGATGGAGATATATATCAAGCAAACATCATGAAATTCAGCTAGCCAGAGTAATGATTGAGACAAATAAAATATAACCTAAATAGGAAGTAATTACTGGTCAAAATTCAGGATTACAAATTTAAGTAATGCAATTTGATGTATGTTTTTTTTAGTTGGTGCTTTCTGGTATTTGGCAAATAATAATATTATAATTTATAATACTTGTGGGTGGGAATGCGTCAAGAAAATTTGCGACTGTAAAATTAAAATGTTTTATAAATATCGTAACATAAAGTAAATAAATTCTTTCATCATCATTATTATCATCGTTGTGTTTACGTCCGTTGCTGGAGGCCTTCCCGAAGCGAATTTTATCCATGATCTGCATGCTGGGCATATGGGTTAAGGATCGCAGAGCACTGCCTCTCGTACCACCTATGTTGCTTTATGTGGCCGTCCAGGTTATTTAATCATGTCTACGTAGTTTCCGCTTTACCGCGATTAGCAAGCGCCTAGTATCCTGGATAGGAGAATTTATTCTTTCTTCGCCCCTATACGAATGTTCTTTGCCCCTATACGAATGTTCTTCGCCCCTATACGAATGTTCTTCGCCCCTATACGAATGTTCTTCGCCCCTATACGAATGTTCTTCGCCCCTACATCGATGTATTCTTTATATAGAAGTTATGAACAGGTACATACATCGACAGCAACAGTTTTGTGTATTCGATACATTTGATGAACTCCTCAAAATTAATTAAAATTTAGAATATGTTTGGAATTAAATTATTTCTAAATTTATTGCGCTTGTAAAACATAAGTACAAAATTGTACATATCTGGACTTAAGTGAACTTTAAGATACAGAATATACAAAATACATGCTTTTATAATTCTTAGCTATACAATAAACGTATTTCATTTTGTACGATAACCGTTAAACAAGTCGGCGTCTTCGTTACTATTTTTCCATAACAAATTATCCATTTGTCTGTACGATTGCCGGAAGTGCCTATAAATAATGGCTTATAAATTTCAGAATCCAATTCAAAGTAAATCTGATTGAAATAAAAATGACTTACAAATGAATCCCGTCTTATTTGCGATTGATAAATCGTGGGCCACTCAAAAGCGGAGACAATCGGTTAAGACAATAATTCGTCAAAGACGATTAATATTTCATGACGTTCAAGGGTCGTTTGTGATGCAAATTGGAAGGAATCGATTCCTGGAAGATATTATAATACAGACGAGGCAAGTTCCAGTGGGTAGTTGTAGGATGGAGGAAGTTCAGTAAAGACTGAAGAACCATTTAGAAGCGCAACGAACGAAGGAAAACACTTTTTGTTGAAATACTTAAGTTTATGTATGGCACTTCCTCTTTGTATACTGCAGAAAATATAGCAGTAGTTGGAGAAAACATTCATAACGATAAAATCAATATTAAAGAAGCTAGAGAAACCGAAACACACATTGTACATGAAATCAACAGTCGACAAATATTGTGTGAAATTTGCTCACTTATATGTCTAACAGAACTATGTCTAACGTAACTATGTCTAACAGAGGAACAATAAACGAACAACAAAACTACTTTAAGTATGTCTAACAGAGGAACAATGAACGGGTTGATGATGAATATTATTATATTATTGAATATATACTCAATAAATCAAGTACTTTTATTAGTGACGAGAATAATAGGATTCAAAATATTAAAGCATCAGACAAATTTACCAGAAAATATTCTAGACCCTTTTCTTAAAATGCTGGGTCATAACAAATTCTTGGTGAATCACTTCGGCAAATTAGATGACATCAAGTATTTATAGAGGAAACATGTGAGGGTGTATTGAGGACTATATATACAATAAGGTATACATACATCAGTACATGCTAAGGTCGTGTCTCTGTAGCGAGGATCTTACAAATTACCTTAATAGCACAACAATTACGGGTGATATTTTTCGAGTTGCGAGGCATCAGTAATCTCATTTGGCGCCGGCTCCTCGCGCGACGCAAACGGAAAATCTGCGTCTATTACATTCGCGTATAATGAGATTTTTTCTGCGGTTTTCAACATTGAATAAGGTTTTCTAAAAGGTTCCTTTTATTACAAGGATTACGGGAAGTTTAGAGATGGCTAAAAAATAATGAAAGGAAACGGAGGAGAGCGGCCCCGTTTCATTTCGCTATATTCGGGCGCGGAGAGACATTTGGAATAATTTGGGTATCACAATGGTCTAGTTAAGTCTAGTGAAAGCCACAGGATAACGAAGTCGACGGTTCAGATTTCATGAAGCCAACTGGAAGCGAACTTGCATTATAAAATGTGGCCAGCGTTAACGTTTTGCAATTGTTTTTTAACAAAGCAATGTAAGGGTGTTCATGAAAGATCTAGAAGATACTATTAAAATATAATAGTGGTAGGAAAAATTTACTTGGAGATGTTTTTTTATTCTACGAATCGCATGTTAACTTTATTGATCTCCTGTAACAGAGAAAAATCGATAAAAAAATTTGAGATTCGTTTTAGTTTTATTTCAAATAGTTTACGGAAATACGCGGTACGACAAATGGTAGTGTGCATTGCTGTTTACCGTTTTTCGTTGAAAGAGTTCAAATACCTTCGAGGCTTTAGAACCCTGAACATTCTATGATTTCTTTATTCCCAATTTTATTCATTCGTATTCTGAGGCAATTTTCAGGCCCTTGACCTTTCGATTGCTCTGATGCAAACATCATTTATTCGGACTTTATTCACGTTTTATGACTGGGACTATTCCAGGCTCCGGTTTGTAGACGCTCTCGAAAGTCTCCTGGAGTCAAAGGACTACAGCGAATGTATCGGCGCTCTGTTCGTGAATATTTGATACGTATCTGACTTTCGCTGGCAACTCGTTGATATTTCATGCCGGTGGCTCGTTCCGTCGTCCGGACGGTGCATATATACATAAGGTTATGTTATCGTGTGTTTGTTTCATTATCTTTCCCATTGTTTGTCAACGAAGTAAGCGTAAAGGCTAACAAGACAAAAATATAATATTTTTTGACAATCTCTTGTTTCTTAAGTTTGGCTTTACCTCTGCTGAGATTCAAATCTTAGAACATTTATCTGCTAAGACAGTAACATGTGCGTTTGTAAGTTTGAATATTACCTGATACAGCGTTAAAGGAAATCATCATGAGCTGAGCTTGTCTGAAATGTTTGTGGCAGAGTGACGATATACATATATGTAGATCTGGTAAGTATTAGAGGTGATCTATGTTCAACAGTGGGACACTTAAAGGGTATAGTAGTTGGTAATTTAGATTTACTTGACCCTATCATGTATGTATGTCTTATACAAGAATAATGTGTCTAACAAAAAATTAATATTGACAGGATTTGTGCAATTGTCAAGTCACCCGTAACAGACGCACGCAAAGTTCATTGTTGTAAAATATATAGGAGATTGTTGCGAAGCGAATTTACAATACATGCGATGTTCCAAATCCAAACATAATAAGGAAAACACATTACGCATCGCCCTTACAATTCTGAAACTAATTCAATAAGCAAGTCCCACATTCCAGAGTCTACGAGATTCAATAAGGGGCATAATCGGATGAAGATTCCGTTTTGGAATCAAGAGCGGCGAACGAGATTGCTCGGCACTCTGCATATCGAATTGACCTTTGTATCGCTGATATCTGGGCTAACTCGACGCCCTCCGGGTAAGGAAGGGTTGATGTGATTGGGTTGATTTAGGAGTGGAAGCGGTAATCCTAAGTAATCTTAGCTAGTGTGTGTTATTGAAATAACATGGCGCAATCTGTTTTAACGTTTTCAAAAATTTTACAATCATTTCGAAAATGACTAATTTTGTTTATTGAAAGAACCGTCCTTAACAATGGGAATGCGCAAATTTGGAAAAAGTCACATTCGACCATCTGATCCCAAATTAGACAGAGCTTGTGATGTGGACTCCTCGTGAACTAAAACCTATAATAATAGAACTTATAAACATATGAGTTAAAAAAATATTTTATATGATTATCATATACGTACATTTCTGATCACACATTTATGTAGATCATTTTACGTCACACAAACATCTGTTCTGTTTAGGAAATGAACCCACAGTCCCTGACTCAACAGTTGCGAGCCACCAGCCATTGGACTGACATGTCCTTTACACTGGCTTGACGAAGACCTTTGGACATACCAGAGATATTATAACCTTGGATATACTTTAGCTAACTTTACGCGCTCAGATTGTCTGAATATTGTTTCGGATTAAATTTTTTTTTCACTTCACCACTATCACTTATTGGTCAAGTCCATGGTTATGTCCATGGTTATGTCCGATTAGATTTAGTATTTTCCAACATCGGAATACAAAAGATCAGAATCACCTGAGTGTCATGTTTTCATGGTGAGTCCATTAAGATATGAACATTCCATCTCAGTCCCATAATGACATCATAGGGTTTCAGGTGTCTATAAATTGTTGTGATCATAATTCTTGGAGTAGATTGCAAAACAATTCATTATTTGAATAACAAAAGCAGAAAAAATCGATAGGCAAAATAAATGGGAAAGCCGAATCTGCATACTTCGTCAGACCCAAATAAAGGGTTAGGATAATAAGAAAGGCAAAACGGTGGAGAAATACTTGCTACATCAAACAGACAATAGTATTTTGTCTTGTCAGTTCTAGCGCCTCGTGATGGAGCATGCTTGTACTACGCTCATGTATTTTATTTTCATTTAAATGCGAGTTGTTCGTGCAGTTCGTAAAACACTAGAACAGTTTGCTGAATGATAAATGAAGCTACAGCAACAACTATTTCGAAATGAATATTAAAAAAAATACGAAATTCACATGAGTGCGTTTCAGCAGCTGTTTGAGTTGTATTTCCCGGTCCCCACGTGTAAATAATATCGCATGAAAATTATTTTCGTGAAATTCCAGTTCTGATTCGCGCGTCGTGTTCGATTCGATTTTTGAATTGCAAAATTGTTATTTTAAATTAGGGAATAGAATATTCATTCTATTCCATCCATAGAATGATAGTTTTAAATGCGTCGTTTTGCTTAATCGCAAAAATATTTTACGTTGCTATTTTGAGTTTTCGAGCTCCGTTGTAAAATTCAAAACCAGTATTACAGGCTACATTATTTTCTTACCGCTTTCTTCTAATATTACCGGTACTTATTTGTAGTGCAGCAGAATGTTATAAATTACACATACCTGAAACAAACAAGCTCATTAATCGTATATTTTCATTGAACTATATTGTCAAAGTTATTTAATTATAATTTTTAAGACTTCCTAAAAGATATTTCATTTACTTATTTACTTAAACAATATTGTAATCACATTATGACTTCCCGTGATGAACCTCAAAGCTAAATGTAGTACATTATCAACATAATATGTATGTATTTGTGAAATAGTCAAATATCTGCGAAATAGCATTTCGATTTCTTGATGATAATTAATTATTCTGAATCAACTTCTTTATGTACTTGTGTTTTGTGTCTTCCTTTTGGGAAATCCATGTACAGAATAATTGGAAGAAATATTTTTCGGGTCCATAAATTTATACCATTAGTTAATATTTCTGAAGCGGGTTATACATTCTTTAAAAATATAAAATTGCCTTTTAAATATTAGTACATATGTATACATATCCTATATATAGGAATATAGTAGTTTGATAAACCGAACGCTAATCACAACATCTGCAACGGTGTCCATACGCGATTGCTTATGAATTGTTCCGTTTTTTAACATGACAACCTCCTTACGTCAGAGTACGCATTTACATAAAAGGCCAGGCCGGTCCCAGATAGAGACCATTGTAGCCCGACCACAAAGGTAATCTCATGCCTCTATATTTATCTTTAACTTTTTGATACCGTTGAGTGTAAATTGCTTTAAGTCTAGTTTTATGGGACACACTTTATGACTTTTCACTGACACTTAAAATTTTTCCCGTAGTGAAAATCAGACGTAGAATTTTACTACGGGAAAAATTTTAAGTGCACAGAACCAGAGTCTGTGAATGAATTTATTAATTTATTTAGCATTTATTAAAGAAATATTGCTGCAATGTTATTACAATCGCTGCATTGCAGTTGTTTTCCGTCAAAGATTGCATCGTAAATGTATTAAATATGCAATAATACCTTTAGGTATCAAAAAACATTGTAAAACAAAAATGTTTTTTTTTTCAGGAATAAGGTAGGGAAAATATCATCTATTATACAGACTGACAGATAATTCACTAGTAAAAGAACATTATAGTTTTTGACAGGACAACACATTGAAACATTATTCTTACTCAATCAATGAAAGAAACGGCGCTTAGCTGCCAATACTATGAAATAGATGGCAACACCATGATTTTTCACGGTTGACACGTACTTTTTAATTTTGAAACCAGTTCCATAGTCCACAAAAAAAGCTAAGAAAAAAAAGTGCGGAAAAAATGCCATGCCAAGTGACCATGTTACAGAGACATTATTAATAGGAAAAATGACGTGATATTTCTGAACAATGTTCAAATAGCGTTTTAGATCAGTATAAAGTTTAAACGGTCACTATTTTTAAGCTTGTTGATTATTTTTGAACGTTTTAACATTTACTGCTCGTTAGCATGCTGAAACGTTGATAGAAATTTATTTTTAATCCTCGTATACATTTACTCTTGGTTTTATAAAATATGTAGTGAATTTTAATGAATTATAGTTCGTAAACGTATCAAAGTGAACTAAAATTTTAGTCACGGTGCTTTAATAAGCTTGAGGTCTGTGGCGGTGTTTCTCGGAACAAGTTGATCCCCTCAGGGAACGTGCACTCGCAACTCAGTGTACCTAGATTGCTTTGAAATTAAAATTATGATTTATTATGAATAGATACGTATTTATGTGCATATACTTAACATCACGCCTGTAATCCCCGGACGGGTGGGCAGACGAGTGTAACACAGTCCCGCGTTTCACCAGTTTCGCTTTTTCGTCCCAATAGATGGTAAGCCTATTGACGAGCACCGGGCGCAAATGTAGACCCCGAACCAATACTAAACAATTCAAGGTAGAAAAATCCATAGTAACTGGGAATCCAATTATGTATTATATATATAATTAATAATTATGGAGTAATCTCGATATTATTAATTACTGTCGACATTTTTACTGCTCCATACTTCTATCATACTACAATGAAGCGTAGCTCAGTTTTGCTTGCATGCTGCATACGATCTGTGACGTCAAACGACACTACTCCAAACAGGGCCAGCGTAGTAGAGAATATTCCAGCCCTCCCTCAATGCCCGGGGGCAACTTTTGATGTAATACTGCAGGCACGCTCGCAGTAGTAGATTAAAAACTGTACACTACAATGACATCGTTACAATACTAACATAGGACGAGAAGCTCACTTTGAAATGGATTTTTTAAAATGAAGAAATAGGTTCGCGTTAGGTTGCAATCCCACCTGATGAAAAGCGAGATGCAGCCTAGCACGTAGCACGCTCGTCTAGAGTTCCATAATAAGACTTCATAACAGATAATCAGACTGAAATCAAATAATTAAAAAAGATAACTAGATTTTAAATATAGATAAACAGAATTGAAACAGATAAACAATTAAACTTCAAAATCAATAATTAATATTTAAACAGATAATTAAACAGAATTTAAAATTAATTGAAATAATATAATATCTAGCATTAGAAAGACAACATACAGAGTTATACATAATTCCTATCGACACGCAGGTGCGAATTGTAGACCCAATGAGCTTGCAATCGGCGCACGGTGTCTCGCCGATCGATCAACACGTTCATGAGAGACAAGCCATTAAAAGCGCCAGCACCCAATAATTGACCCGAGGCCTATTCAAACCTGCGACAAATATATCTCACCAATATTTTGTGAACATTTGCATAAGAAATATACGATAGTATGATGTGGAATTCATTTAATAGACTAGTGTTATTTATAGAAACGCTGGTTTTTTTAATGCTCTGAAAATGCTTTTAAATAATATAATGTCATGTACTGCCTTGTGCGTATAGTTATTGCAAGAGACGCTGTTGAGCAAGAGGTATTGGGTTCGATCACTGCAGCGAGCAAAGCTTTATTGGGTTTTTCTAACTTAAAATGCCTAATAGTACCACAGAATGTGCCCTCGGTGTATGGCAATAGGCTTATCCCCGATTCCATAGCACGTGTAACATACCTTCTACAAATGGGAGTATGACACCTACTATGGGGTACGGGGGGGACTACCTACTCCTTCGAGGAAATATAAGCATTAAGTCACAATAGATTACTATGTAACAAATTTAAAAGTTAATTTACAAACTTTATTGAGTAAAATACACCAGCAATATTAATAACATTCCACACTTTCCAGTTTCACGAATCGCATTGGTCGCACGCGTGCAGCTCAAACTGAAACAATTTATACACGCGGTTACGATTAAACGAGGTTGAATAATTAAATAATCGATTTTAATTACTCGGTATTCAGACGGTGTGATAATTCTTCGGCACCGAGTTAAGGCAGACTGCATCCAAGGCAGTAGTTAAGCGATAATATTATATATTGTACTACAGTATGTTTCAGATTGAAATTAAATCTGCTAAATTGAGACTTAAATTTTATTAATAAAATCATTTGTCATTTTGAAATTTTCCTGTTGCTAATACATTTAATGTAGATTTAAATGCAGACAGTCCTCCTAAGTCCAACATCAAATTGACATTTTTAAAACGGGTAATTAATTCTCGTGTGAAATGAAACAAAGAAGAAAGAAAGAAAGAAAGAAAATAACTTTATTGAATGATATCATATAAATAGTGAGGTTTATTTTCACACATACATATCATAAAAAAGCACTGTCATGGTACTGGCGATAATGGTGCGACCGTAATTTAACCTTGTCTAGAACCTTTAGCAAGTACTTCTATGAAATTCTTAAATATATCTTGGATATAGAAGTTTAAATGAGTAATGGAAATATCTATTGATTTGCTTAATCTTATCGTATGGTGCAAAGCAAACCAGCACTTATATGTAATTGTTGGGTCTAAATGCGCCGTTTCTGAGTAACGCTTCGTGTGTACGCAGCCTGTGTTATCCCATAAGCCGTCTCACACCAGCTGTTGCCCGCTCCGTAACCAACTCGAAATTAACCCTTGTTCATAACCATAAAGTCCATAATTCTGTACAACTTAAGTGCATACTATAATACTATCAATATTACCACGATTCAATGCATAATCGAATAAGAATGAACCCTATTGCTGCAAGTTAAAGTACACATTTGCGTGAAGCAAGCAGTGATTACGGTCGTTTCATACGGCGCGGCGCAACCGCATCATACTCGACGGGTCCCATGTGACGTCGCCTTTATTAGTGATCCGCCCTGTTTTCATTATTTACACGACATAGTCGAGTAGAGCATATTAGGACTTGATTCGTAATATGATTTCATATACCATTAAGTGCGTTTCCATATAATTTTATAGTCGAGCTTCATTGGTTTTTTTCGAGTTTTATCCAATATAAATATCCATTTAACGTATAATTTAAGGTGGAAAATACCAGTTTTTACTCACGTGTTAAATGGAATGGATCTAATTCCATGTTTATTGCAGTTTCAAAATGCATAGGGTTAAGATGATTCAAGCGTAAATTTACGCTTATGTAAGGTACGTTTGACGTTTAATATGTATGTATGAGCACGAAATGTAGCCTTGGCTGTTGTGATATTTTTGTTTTACCAGAACTGTTGCTTTTTGAAAAATATGTAACAAATTTAAGACTCTGATTTATTGAGTAATATGTATTAGCACAATTATCTATACATTTAATAAAACTGTAACTGATCGTCTGTACATGGCAAATATATTTAAAAAATCATAATGGGGTGCCTTTAAATACAATGTTTTTTCATTTTGTCTGTATGTTTGTATGTTTGTAGATGCTAATCTCAGAAACGGCT
>DWJK01000263.1:0-24507 GCA_018248815.1 Croniades pieria auraria
TTTATGGCATGGCGCATTATCTTGCTGGTATTTTATTCCTTCCATATTTGTGTCACCAAAAAATTTGGAAAACGAAAGCAATAAAGCAGATTCTAAAACATTCGTGTATTTTGTAGAATCCATTCGGCCCTCACACACAAACATTTCGCCGACTCCTGCATCGGACATGCAGCCCCAGATCATTACGCTGCCTCAGCCGTGTTTAACAGTAGGGACCACACACTCCGGCTTAAATTCTTCCCCCGCACGGCGACGCACGAAGATAGCACCAGGTGTTCCAAAGACCTAACAAAAACCAAAAATGTAGAGCTTTACAAATCGTGACTAAACAATATTATAGCTTTTTACATTTTAATAAAACTTATTTATCCGTTTGGAAATTCATACTATCTAACTTACCTCAAAGTTTGATTCGTCTGACCACACAATATTTGACCAGTCTTCTTCGGTGTAATGTTCGTACTTTAAGGCCCAGGCACAGCGAGCCTTCTTATTATTTTCAGAGAGTAATGGCTTCTTCCTTGCTTTACGCCCTGTGAGGCCAGCTTGTTGAAGTCTTCGGCGAGTCGTCCTGGCAGAAATTGTTTTGTTACTCTCTGATAACAACTCAGCAGCGAGCTCAGAAGACGTTTTTTTCCTATTTTTTAAGGACTCTCTCACTAATTTCCGATCTTCACGGTTACTGGTGATACGTTTGCGCCCAGTTCTAGGCCTGTCCCCATGCGTACTGGTAGCGGCGAATCGCTCAATTGCAAGTTGGACCGCTCGGCGCGAACACTTAACAGTTCTGGATTTTTGAACTTGGGATTTCCCTTGTTCATGTAGAAGTTGAATTTTCACCCGTTTTTCAAGAGACAGTTCGGGTTTTTTAAGCATTTTGTATCAAAATTAATGCCACTCGACACGAAAAAATCCAAGAAGTGCCCTAGATCACGGTATGTGTACACAACGACGCGAAATAGTGTACTGAAATAAATATTGAAAATCACAAAAGGGATACCATGCTTTGCAACAGATGTTTTATTGGCCCTAACTAGGTACGCTATTGGTTTAAATCCCTTTTAGATACCGCCTAATTCATATTTAAACAAAAGGTATTGTTAACTATAGCAAATGTTGCGCACCTGCAAAACATATGGGGTGCTCCAAACTTTTGGCCAAGGCTGTATGAACCCAGTAAGGGTATTGCAATATAGTGAGAGCAAACCGATTTTTCTATGAACCGTTATTTTATGTATATTTAATTTAAAGGTACATTACTGTATATTATTAACCAATATTAACATAGATAGTTAGACAAATATGTGCGTGTGTGTGTGTGTGTGAACGTCGGTTCGTGCGTGCGTGAGTACGTGTGTGCCTAAGTGCGTGCCTGTGTGCGTGTGTGCGTGCGTGCATGCATACGTGACTGCGTGTGTGCGTGCGTACGTGCGTATGCTAGAAACCAAAATTAATTATTCTGCATAAATTGTCACATTCATGAGTTTGTCGCGTTATATCTGTATGAATCTTTTAATATACGTTCTGGATACGCAAAGAAACATTATAGATCGCTACATGCGAACATCATCATTTGATCCTGGCAATGGAACGAAAATTTCCAGTGCCATTCGTTGGCACTAAACATGTGAACTCTGATTTTATTGTCCGGTCAATTTATTAAGAACTGAATTTGCATGGAACATTTATTGAAGATGTATTGTAATTAATTGAGTTCATCGATGGTTGCCTGTGACGTGACAACTGTATCGCAAAAAAAATTGAAAAATAAATTTATACAAATAGTTTGTGATTAAAAATAAATATTCCCGTGTATTTCATTTACTTATGAATTGGAAAATTATTTCAAACATTTCGAACCTCTTTTTTCTTTTAAGTCAGGTCTCACTAGGTGAACTTTAACTCATTGGTAACAATACATCAGACTCCATCAGGACCACGCTCAACTCACACAGGTCCGACAAAGTACGCGTGTTCACAGACTCAAACACACACACACACACACCTCTCCACGCACACAAACGTACATAAGCGAATAAACAATTATAAGTTGATATAAAAATGTTGCTTTATTTAATTGTAAAAGTACATTAATGTAGTGGAATATGTACTACGTTCAAGTACCGTAGTAATGAGCTAATATTCCTTAAAGAATGGCTTACAAAATAGTTATTTATTTCCACTGGAGAGAAATGAGAAGTTATTATTGTTTATACGCTTTTGCCAAGCAGCTGTCATCGCGGCTTGACAAATTAGTGACGTGTATTTTTCGACAGAATCATGCATTATTTTAATACGGAGCGAAAAATAGGTAGCAAAGCAAAACTTAGAAAGATACCGAAACCTAATATGTAATACTCACAGGGTTCGTAAGACGTGATAAGTAGATACGAAGACAAGAATCGTTCTAAGTACTCCAGGCTAGCATCTGTTGCCTTCAGGTAGAACAATACTTATAATAGATTCGCAGATACCGGCTGCAGTAGCCTCATGCCATAATGTGACTGCATGCCTACATCTATGAACTTAGAAAAGTAGTAAACTGTATTCGCTCAAGACTATAACTTTCTGCACGTATAAAAAATCGCATTGCGAAATAAATTATATACCAGAACGAATTGTTAAGCGTGCACAATTATTTAAAGGCGTTGAGATGAAATAAATTATTTCACTAAGAACGCACGTCGCAGGGTAACACTAGTATTGGATTATTTCGTAAATCCGTCACGGCTTCGGTTTCATATACGTAACGAGCTGTTGTTGCCTCTCGTACATTTCTTTTGCATTTCTCATTACTATTATATTAGTACTATTTCCATTTATGTTCGTCCGCCGAGTCGATGGAACGCGCTCCAACTTGAGCAGCATTTCTTTTATTTATTATGAAACATTGCCAGAGTGGTGACAGTTTCATATTTTTAAATTGTTAAATTAATTTGCATCGGACCGCTGCCTTTGATACTACACATACTTATTTTGAAGATTCTTAAACGTGACAATTTATTATACACATAATTGCCGACGTATTAAATATTAAACTAGAATATTCGGAACGAACATTTTAAAATTACATTCAATCTTTCCATCTCCACTGTAACAAATTTGTGAAAGATATCCCCATGGTATTAGCCGCGACGTCTATGAAATCAATTTAAAACACTTCCCCTTAAATGCTTAAAATATGAACACACGACAGCGGCGCGGGATGTGGATAGTAATTACGTAAACAAACAGGGAATCTAAATGAGAACTACCATACGATATTAGAAACGGCTCATTAGGTCTTTAAGCTGAGATGACAGCTCTATAAATAGACGCCGGTCCTCTCGAGAGCGTATAAAAATTTTTGTTTATTTTAAGTTGTTGAGCGGGAAAGCGCGTTCACCGCGGAAGGTGATGCGTTGACAAAACATCTGTTTAGTGTGTGGGAGAAGTTCGGCCGCTAAAGCGTTTACCGCGTCCGCGACACCCCGTAAACGGCGCTAATGCGATCGCCGATGACAAATATAATCTTTACTCTAAGGCGAGTTGACTTGACACTGTTGTTATTCCGAGAAACCGAGAGATTTATTTTTACTCAAAGATCTAAATACTCAGGTGAAAGATTTCTGTGTTGTTCGGGCAGCTCGTTAAATCTGTCGACGGCCGTCTTCTGTGTAATCGCGCGACGGTACTGAAAAATCTGCCGGATTGCATTGCTTTGATATTCGCTCTCAAAGGAGGAATAACACTATAAATTTTGTATGCGCCGGCTGCGGTGGACGGAACAATTAATAAAATAATCAAAATACCTACATATTATACGAATACTGCGTTTCGTTGGAAAGTTTCACAGAGCGGACCAATCACAACATTCCTCTTATACGCCAACACCGCAACGAACCAACGAACCTTTTTCTTCTTTCATTCCTTCGGTACACTCGAGGTGCAGAGATTGAAATACAAGCTGCTAATATAATTTACGTGGAACATGTTGCGAGTATCTATTGGAGTTAGTAGGTAAGGTAAACAGGAAGCCGTATAAGTGCTTCCAGCCTGTCCCTTTGTTACAGCCTTTTCATGTAGAGTTCCGTTTAACCTCCTACAACGTATATATCACACTAGCGGAGAGCGATGGACGTTCAATTGAACCACGTCCGCCATTTCTAGTTTCGTTGTTATAACATGTACATGTACATAGACGAGTTTTCTGTGAATCCATAACAAAGCTATGAGGCATTCGATTCTAAATTGTAACGATTTGTACTTAGGTTTTCTATTACTTTACATTTGATTACAACTGAGTTTTCTTTAAACAAATGACTTCCTTAGCGTGTAATATATTTAATATAAATTATAAGTATTGAAACAATTAATAAAATTCACTCTTTGAAAATGCTTAGGTACTAAATGCTTTAAAAATAATTTTCTTCGTAATAGGAATAACAAGCAAGATATCAGTTACATCAGAGCATGTTTCAAGGATTTAAAAAATTTTCGTAAATTACCGTCACTATATAACAAATTTTTCTCAACTGAAATAGAATTAAAGTTGCCTTTACGACTGGATAACTTTGAGCTATTAATTAAAAAGCCTTTGAAACATAAATGTAATCACTACCTTTACCTTTACCTTTGCAGAAATACATCATTCCTTACCAGAAACACGCCCTTCCCTACCGACAGAAACGACTACTCACATGTTATAGTACGACATAGGCCACTTGATACAAGTCCTCATTTGTCTTCGCACTTATAAACAATAACGTACTGACAAACGAAGATTTGTGTGGAGAAAAAGCAAATAGCAGTCCTCGGCATGGCCTCTGAATAATAATTTGAGTGTATGATGTATGTATTTATACATTCTTTATTGTATATCCTCCAGCTAGGTGGAGTGACGAAATACACAAAGTGCCTGGCAATAGTCGAATATGAGGAACTGAGGATCGAACGCAGTGGTGTGCTATTGAAGAAATGCATCTGATGAAATAACACTGGACTTGTTCAAAAGCTAATCGTGTCTCTTTTCCATAACTTAAAATACATTCTTCGATATAATAAATCTCCTACCTACTAATATTTAACCTATTTGGCTATGACAGTTAAGTAGTGCTCTCCCGCGGTCTAAATAATATAATATTTTCTTCCTACTACGCAGGTATTATGACAAAGTCAGTTTTATCATAAATCAAGACAGTTTCGTGATGACGATAGTTAGATTAGATAAAGCAAAACATAACACAGAACAAAGCACGACTAATAGTATATTTACAAACACACAAGTTGTTTTATTGAAGGAACACAACCGCAAAAGTAAGAGAGCGCCGCGACCCGTTACGTTTGTTGAAGAAATTTTCCCAAAGCGTAATACAACATGGCCCCCTGCCGCGCGCTAGCTGTATTTCATATACGTTAACAGCTACCGTAGAGTAATTAAAGTGACGCTCGCTCACTTAGTAGTACACATGAAGAAATCTCTATTTTTATTATAACGATCTTGCTTACATTACTTCCTTATTATCACGTTTTAGACATTATATTTAATATACAGCGCTAATTACGTACGAGCTCTTCATTATGAGAAGCCCCGGAAAATATCTGAGAGGAGGTTAATCGCCATTGTTATTTTTTTCTCCGTTAGGGTTCAGGTGCCGCGGTGAAGTGAAACGCGGAATTTTGATGAGATAATTCAAGCGTGCGTAACTTGACACATTTTTCCAGCGAAAATATATCGTAACAGAAATGTAATGCAGAATAGAATTTAGAAACAGATAACAATATGGGGAATGTGCATAAAATAAGACATGCTTTTGGAAATGTTTAAACAGAAATATATGAACAATACATTCCTCTACTTTAACTTTGACTGTACGTAATGTAACATTTACATACATATGTTTTTAAATTAATCATATCTCATTGTAAACTGATTTTATGAAAAAAAGTGTGACGAATATATCAGAACAAAATAGTTGCAAAAATACGTTAAGCGTTTTATGCATATCAAAATAATGAAGAATGTGTGTCTATACATACTAGATTCTCTACCGTTATATGAAATGTTACAAAAATTCCTTTAATTTATTTATGTTATATAAACAGAGTCTGAATGACTTCAAGTTCAATGTCGTGCTTTTGGAGAGGCCTATGTCCAGAAGTGGTTTGGTATAGGTTGATGAGGATAACCGCGAATGAATTCTGTATGCAGGACATTATTAATGAAAAATTGTATATAGGGTCTACCAGAAGTTAACGGTACCAAAAAGAAAGACGTATGTTAGTGTGAACTGCACGCTTCTCGCACAAACTTCTCAATTGTTTATTATTTGTAATGTTGGCGCATTTTGTAGAAAACGAAATACGATTTAATCTTTTTTTCTTGAACCGAAACGAACACAAGGCAAGCTAATTTACGAACTCGGTAACTTATTATTATTATCTACGCGAACGAAGTCGCAGCAATTAATCAAATCTCTGTTTAAAAAAAGTAATAATAATAAAATAACATGTCACAGTAACATTATGAAGTAAGTGACAATACGACTTCCCTGATTCTAATCGGAACATTAAAATGTTACGAGGTATATTTATAAAGGTTTTTGTAATGGAGCTTTTATAAAAGACTACTTTTTTTTTACGCGGACAAACATTTTTGACTACACTAATATCCGCATAGCATGTAAATTCGTGACTACTTCGCTGGTCGAGTGGACGAAAACACAACTAGAGTTCAACAGGTCCTTGGTTCGATCCTCGAATCTTGTAAAGTGGGTATGCTCTGAATTTTTTAACTTTAACTTTTTTGAATTTTTAAAATTTCCATTAGTAGTACTGAGTCTAGATTTGTACTCGGTGTACTGCAATAGGGCTCCGATTTCATGATGGGACATACAGAGGTACCACAACTGGTGAATAATAAGAGTGTACTAACCCTCCTCTGACTTCCTCTCTTAGAGCAATACAGGCATAATGTACGAGTATTTATATAAATTCGTGTGAATACTCGTAGCAAAAATATTTCTATCACGACTTAACATATAATTTGGGTACAACGTCCAGCAAACACAATACATTTGACACAAAAGTTGATTAGAATATAGAACTTACGGGTCATAACGTAATGTTTAGGACAGTAAGCGTTTTAAATTGTTAGTGAGAAGACGGCCATCCATGAAAATCGAATCACTCCATCAATGCATCGCGACCAACCAGCTTGACGTGCGAGTACCGTCTCTAAACATCAATAGATAGGCTAGCTAATATGTATATTCAATATAGGAATTGAATTTACACATGAATTCGTTTTTGAACACTTAATAGTTAATTATGATAATATTTACATGTTTGCATTAAAATTTGACTAATTTTTAAATTAACTATCAGGTGATACATTTACGATGCTGTGTTCACATGTAATTTCAGGAACACACATTTTGCATTATACTTGCAATATTCAAAGAAATTACCGTGTATTCTATGTAGGTGAACCTTAAATAATTAAACCGATCAATATTGCAATATTGACGCTTAAGTTACAACCATATTGATTTGTAACACTGAGTAATTTAGTTCTAAACGCAACTAAATATCATTGTTATTAAATGAAAAAAGGTATTTAGAAAAATAAGGTATTTAAAAACTATTTCCAAGCTCCATTTTTATTTACTGAAAAAAGGTGAAAGTTATAATTAATTTATTGAAACGATATTTTTTTAAATTATAGTTAGACATGTTATAGTTACTACGTAACTTCTATTCTAAAGCAATCACAAATAATTAACGGTCTGTAACAGTTATGATAAGGAACAAGATTTTTATACAGAACAAAATGAATGAAATATAAAAAAAAATCGTAAACTCAATCGTATAAAAAATCGAACACCGAAATAAGGTTGCTGATTTTTAACGAAGTATTGTTTTTATGCGGAACCAGGAATCAAAACAGAAAAATTTTCATACACGAGTCGTCTCTAAGTTATTTTAACTAGCGACTTAAATATGCTAAGTGAATGTGTTCAGAGTTGTAAATTTTTGGTTTTGTTAAATGACATGGAGTGCGCAGGAGATCTCATTTCCGCAAACGACCACTAGATTTGTGCAGGGTCACTTGCAACTACGCATAAAAATACTTTACTTGTAGGAGTATTTCTATTTTTTTATAATCAAAATATTTATCATAGACAATACTAGCATAGACTAGCATAGCATAGCATAGTATAGAAATAGACTTGCAATAACATGGGTGAAAGTTAAATTATAGTGATATACATATATTATAATGGAATTTAAAGTGTTGTTCTAATTGAATATTGTCTCTGAGCCTTGCATAATAAGAGTGTTGAATGTTTGACTTATTATCAAGTACTCGGTAGTATTAGAGGTTACTCTGTGACGATCTAGTGCATTAAATTAAAGTTACTTTGTAACAATCTGATAGCTAAATATATGGCGATGTAACCTCTGTTGCGGCACGTCGAAGAGTCTACTAACGCAGATACCGTCGGAGGCAAAACATGTGTAGGAGGTAGAATGTACCTGTTTTAGGAAGGAGGACTAAAATACTATTTTCTTTATTAACATTTTTTTTCTTTTCATCAAGTAAATAAAACTATTTAATAGAATTGATACAACGCTAAACTTTATTTGATTGAATTAAAAAATAATTGTTCATGTCGGCAAATTATGCTCGATACCGTTGCAGATACATATATTTAAAAGCGCATTTCACAAAGCGTTCATAAATAATGGAGTACATGTTTTTGTTCAGAAACAAAAAATAACAGTTTCTTATGCGAGTTACATCGTGATAAAACAACAAGAGATCCCATTTTTTTAAACGCCTTTGTATATCAAGTCAGCGTGTAAAAATGTACATTGCACTAATTCTTCCGAAAAGAACAAAACCAAATTCGTTCCATAAAATCCGACCGTGAAAGGTTCAAGACCTCTGAAATCCTTCATTAAAGTTTTTATAGAACTTTACACTGATAATTTTATTGTAATATTATTCTACATGTAACGAGCACTAAAAACTTTTATTAAAGCGATTATTGTTCGAAATGTTAACAAACAATAAATAAGCCATAACCATAGGCAGCGGTTCTTGTCGGTCGCCAGTCATATCTCAGCTTAATGTATTCCAACATAGCTTAAACAATACGAACATTATTAAAATGCGTAATAAAACATATCTTCACCACGGCACGGTCATTCACACCGCTCTTTGGCCGCTTCCAAACCGTGGTGGGAGCCGTGACTGCGCGCGTTCCGTCAATGATTTTTGTTGTTTCGTTTTACGCAAATATGAAGTTTACATATTTATATTTGGTATTTTAACTCAGAAAAGTTTTTTTATGTACTTGTAACATTTCGTTTCAAATTGAAATAATACGAGAATTTAGCTACACGATGAGAGGCCTAAGTTTTTCACAATTTTAATGTTATCGTCAAAATGCTTTCTCAATTATCAAGGTTCTAAATAGTACTCTACCAATTATTTTATAATCACATCGGCGCAAAGTTTTCAAAACTTTGCCAAGTTTTATAACGTTAGTCTATTAACAATCTTTTTCTTTCATTGGATTTCATTAAGCTCCTTAAAAATTCGTTTTCATTCAGTCTCAATCTAATACGGAGAGGGCGAATTATATTGTAAAATCTATATATATGAATAACATTAACGCGATACGAGTCCTTTTTTTTCTAAGTTTTGTGCCAATTAAGAAATATTCTAATGTACAATGTCACAATTATCTAAAGACATTTCTCCCGACTCTCTATCTCCGTTCTCTTACATTGTTTAACGAAAACGACTTGTTTAAAACATACCTAGACGTACAAATCTAACTTCAGAAGTATTATTATATTATTATGTACCAATTTCTACACCAAAAAAAACAACAATTGCAAATAATAAAAACCCAATTCCCGGAATCTCATAATATATTTTTTCATATAAAATGCCTTTGACGTTAACTAAACTGTATAAGGAAAGGTCGTCTATATATGTATTAGTTCTCTATAACTCTTATCGGTTACTCGTGTCACTGATTAGGACGTTAAAAAAGTTAACCAGACAATGAAACAAAGTACGCTCTACAAAAAAACTGTCAACATCATTCCATTTCCGATAACACACGCCCTATATTTTTCAGAAATTTAATCATCTTTTAATTAAACAAATATTTGCAAATTGGCGGCAATGAAATTTGGCGAAGTTTTCAACAAACGAACCGTGGAGAATGAAGCGTCTAAACAAAATTTTATAATCTTAGAAAAATCTTAAAACGTAGTTAAATATTCCGCCACGTAACTAACACTAACCGGCAGATTTTCTTAACGATATCAGAAATACATATTATGTAAGTGCTATCAGAAGGGAAAATATTAATGCTACAATGTGTATTGTTAGGACCATTATTACTACGTTCTCGACAGTTGCCTATTTCTTATCAGTAGCGTCGAATAGTTTTTTGTTCTCGAGCGAGCGAGTGCATTGAAGCGATACAATTGTAAGCGGATCGTTACATTTTGTTACATAGCCATCATACTTACAAATGTCAATTAGCGCTGTGCTTTGGTTTGTTTGTTTTCTTACTAAGTGGAAACTTGATTTGTTCACACTCTTCGAGCGCAATGCAAATGACTCAGTCAATTCGGTGTGACGATACATTTCATATTTAAAGCAGTAAATCTTATACTTCATAATGACGTGCCTTATTCTAAACTGTACAACGAACCAGTAGCAAAATAAACTTTTATATGTACGAGTATTTACTTATTAGGCCAATTTTGAGGATTCGTGATGGGTTCGATCAGATAGTAAATGAATATGGATTATAAGTATTCTACACATTAAATTTTGTAATGATTACAAATTAGAATATGCATATTGCATATAGTAAATGAACTATTCGTTTTCGCGTTTGATGTATATAATTAAAATGTTAGAAGTCTGCCATTTTGCACACAAAGTTTTCAAAATTTTATTCCGTTTGACTCTTGAACCTCATTAAAAAAAAATTGCGATTTCTTCATTTAATATAAAAAAAATGTAACATCACGCCTACAATCCCCGAATAGGTACTCTCCCACATCTCGCCAATTACCCTTAAATCCCATGGACTAGATGGTGATCCTGTTGCCATATACCGGGCACAGATCCAAACTCGGACTTCGTTTAATATAAAGTTAATACATTTTTAAGAAACAAAGATTTTTATAAGCACTACGTGTTCAGTGATACAAACACTGAAACGAATAATATTTTTTACAAGGAATTTTGTAAGCAAAATACATTGCACAATGTGTTTTATGTGTAAAATAAAAAAAAATCGGAAGCGAAAATGTGTTTTGCTTACAAAATTTATTTTTATAACTTACAAAATTTGCTAACAACACAGACGAAGTCGCGTGTATAAGTTAGCAATCCATAAATTATTAAAGCTATCCACAATGTTTTCCCTACTCTTTTAAAATATATACAAGATAATAAAGCAACAAAATAAAACAGATTCTATATCTACAAATAATTAAAACATTTTCAAATCCCATCTTCAAGATAAGTAGGCAGCTGAAAATCGACTACGGTACATCAAAACATCACGGAGAGAAGCGAGTAGTCCCCCACAATAACCAGCTAACGGCTAAAAAATGTCGCCGTAAGTAGGTAGTTAAGAATCCGCTGTACCATTTATTTACAACAGCGGATCCGTCTTAGAAAAACTAGCGTTCAGAATTATTAATGGTTTGTTTGAATGGTGCCTCGGAGTTCATTGTTGGCGCTCACTTCGTCCGGATGCGAGCGGTGACACTAATTATTCCCATAGTGCTTGAATGATAGATTGCTCTGGACAAATCACTTCTAGCCTCAGCTCGACAAGCAATAAAAAAGTCATGTGATTAGTTTTTCGAAACACTCCACCGATTGTCGCTACGTGGGCCGATGTTGCTCCACGGTAATATGTTATGTGAAGATGGTATCGCATCGCTCTGTCAGATTAACTCTAATCTAAACCTATTCAAAACTCTCCATCTGTATAAGTAGCGGGTTAGTTCTAAAGCGTTTTTAAGTGATAAAATATTGCATTAATTTAAAAACGGAATGAATTTTGGAATCGGATATCAGGGTTTGGTTAAGATTTCAACTGTTCAAATGTGTTCAATCAATTTAAAAAATACTCATTTATAATACGAGTACATACGTAAGAGTACTTCGTGCAGAAAATCCAAGGGTGTAAATATGGTTAGATAATGGTAAATTAAAAGACAAATTTTATATTATTGTCCCAAATGTGTCTTACTTAAATTTCATTAGTCTGGTATGTGTTCCTTGGTACCAGTTTTAATGACGAAACTGTGACAATAATATGCGATTACATTAATTTGACAATGTGACTGACGATATTTTTAGTGTCACGTACGGATCTGGCAGGGACATAAAGTTCGGTTATTATGGGGTGACGAATGAAAAATGTCCGTATGGTTAATATACATAAGCAATAAACACGAATTAAGATTATTTTTTTAAGGTAGCCATAAGTAGAACCAAAAAAAATTGTGCACCACATGCGTCAATGTAACGCATGTGCGATAAATGAGATATAAAACTGGTACTAAAATTAAATTTTATCCTTTACTTCTACAATTTGTTCGACAATATTGATATACTACGTAACTGGTAATATTCAGAGGTGGACAATCGATTTAAGTCATCATAATCTTTAGCCATCGCGAAACACTTAGTAATTTGTTTCATTCATATCAGTAATCTGCATCCGTGTTAAAATAGCTTGGGAGATAAATGGCAGAAACTAACTGAAACATACACTGCAATACTTCACTAGTCTACTCGTTTCAAATATACTTGATATACTCCTATTCGACTGGTTTTGTATTGAGATTGAACTGACTGTTAAGCGTTAAGCAGAGTGATCGCAACTGGCAACTGGACACGAAAGTCCATAAGTCACGAAACTCTCACGTGACCGGTTATGGATGGCTTGATGTGTGTGTGTGTTTTATGATTGGACTTGTTTAATAGAGACCCATACGGTTCGGTGTTAATGTACAGTATCAGCAATATTGCTTTAGGTGTAAACAAAAAAGTAATTTCGGTGTTCACAAAATATGTTACGTAGCATTATTTTTATTTTTTTTGTAATTAATAATTCATTCGAACTGTCATGCAGCCATGCGAGAAATTGTAAGAATATGAAATGTATAGACCACTTACTTAAAAATCGTTAAAAATTATCCTAGATTTTTAAGAAATCGAATATTTTTTCGTGAATTTGAGACGTTCTGTTAAAACAGTGAACCAATACTTGCAGTGTGCATTTGAAATGTCATGAGGTCGAGCTCTTCTTGAAGCAGATTTTACTGGTGATGAAAAAGACTCATGCGCAACAAACTCAATCTTAAAAGATCGTAGCATATCCGCGATGCACTGATTACAACGATAGCAAAAAGTGTACTGTATGATAAAAAAATCAGTGTTACTTTAGGAAAATTAGATACAAAGATGTTGTTGTCATCCACCAAAATAACATAAGACACTGATATAGAATGTATAAAATTAGTGGATGTTAATTGGGATGAGATGCTCCCACATAGCCAAAATGCTGTGCCTTGGAATGATGGTTATTTTGAAAGATCGGAAGTTGTATGACGTCACACATTCATGACAGCACAAGTTGTATCAGTACAGAGGCATGTAGGTTTTACTTACGTCACCAACTGGCAGAGAACAGAATAGGAGTCATTCGGCAAATTGAAGTTCTAATCTAGTATAAAAAAATATTGTCTCGCCCTGAGCCAAATTGTCTTCTTGCGAACTTATTGATTCCTTCGCAAGACATAAATAGAAACCTTATTACAAATACATTAGTAGTGAATATATTTTTTTTATTTCGCCTTACGTCGAGTATCGGCTAGAAGGCGTACCTGTAGGCGGGCACTATCAGTAGCCAGTATTTTTTATTTTCGTTTCAACAAAGATATTTCCAAGATAATCCGCTATCTTAAGACATATTTACTGGATTCTATCTGCTTTTACTAAGGCCAGTTGAAAATAAAAACATAAGTGATTTTATAATAAGAATGTTTTGCACCATTCATCGGTTTCAAAAGATATTGAAGTGTCCTTTCAATGCACTAGAATATTATGTATGTATGTATCTTGAGATGAACAATAATATAGGATTAAGTATGGTTAGTCATGTTAGTAATATATGACAAAAAAAATGTCATAACGTAGACAATATATCTCGATTTTTCTGTTATGAAATACATGAAAATTATACATAATTATTATTTAATGAATAGCGTTATGATTCGGTAACCGTAGGCAATCATTATCATAAATATAATTAAAATTTCTTTTGGTAAGACAAAAATAAAAAAAATCGATTACCTAATTATGTTAGGAAGAGGCATGATGTGAATTTCTTACGGCAACATTAATTTTTTTTATTTAGATACTTATAAAAACCATACTATAGTAATACAGCATTAATTCGTTTCCTAGAAATATGTATATATAGCTTCTTGGATTCTTATTCATTATTATATTAGCCTTAATAAACACAAAGTTAAGGCTTGATCAAGATCGAATATTTTAAAACGAAGATCGCATAAATGAATCAATGTGTTAAAAAACTTTAGATAACTTTCAAATTATTACAAAGGAACATTTATTATAATAATATATTATGCACATGTTTTATGTAAAGAAAGATATATTCCTGTAGATGTTTTTCAGAAAAAAGCGAGCGAGTTTCGCTTCCGTGGGATCTCAAACGTCAGTCCGCAAAGTGCATAAACCAATTCTCTTGCTCTACTGCATGTCACTATCACTTTCGTCGTATTTTCACGAAGTTTTATTTTCCTTGGGTTTTCACGGTATTTCTTTTCTTTGTGTTTCCGTTCCTATTAATTTGGTACGTATTCTCGTATCATGACCAATAAGTCACTCAATAGACTCAAACACGAGAATTATTTCAATTTCGAACTCCTTCACCAGCTGAACGATAATAAATAAAAAAAACTTATTTAATAATATTTGTAATCAAATTTAATTACCTGCAGAATTTTGATGTATCTTCCTAAAAGTATTTTTTTAACATATAGATCAGTATTTCTAGACAAAATTCGTAGTGCATGAAACATATTTTTTTCCCTGAAAAAAGAGCGTCCTATGTTCTTACTTCTGTACATTTTCTTAATTTGATAGAATTATCAATGAATAATTGCTTGTTGCGTCAAAGGAAAGTATCAATATTCCCGTTTTCACCTGAGTATTTTTGATAAGACACCTTCCTCAAGATATTCTCGGTAACTCAAGGTGCCGAGCTGATTTTATATCAACGATTTATCAAGCTAATTTTGATGATTGTCTATCCCAGATATATTTAATTCATTTTGAATTCGACTCCATTACCACACTTTAAAAACATTGAACTGTTGTAATAATTTATCATCGCAAACTTTTATAGAATGTAGAGATGAAGTCTTTATAATTTTCTGTATCTTTTCTCGCGAAGAATTGTAAATTATAACTCTTTTGTAATATATTCCGTTAATTTATCTGCGACTTATCAAAAGTAGAACTTTCGGGCGTTCTAATGTTTGATAATATTTATCAGTCACTATAATCAACTAGCATCAGATGACCTCTATACACCGAAATCTTATATCCGTATCCTTTGGAACAGATTTAAGCGCTTGAGAAAACAAAATATGTATGAGAAACCTTTGATTCCACGACAAAGTACCAAAAGAAAAGTGACCAACGCTCGTCAATCCATTAACCTCACTGCGTTCAGTATGGAAGCAGCCTTACAAGGATAGTTAAATGTCGCTAGTCAACCGGCTAACAATTGAACACAAGTAGATTAGACTCTGCCGGAGATACCTTAAAGTTGACCTATCAACCTTAAACAAAGTAACGTAGATAAGGTAACAAATCGTTCGGCAACCGCGATACTGAACGGAACGATACGGTCGCGAGCAGGACCGCCGCGCCCAGTGAAATATTATCTCCTATGTGACTTACGAGTACTGGCCTCTCGGAGCATAATGACATTTTAGTTATACAACGTTTTATCTACACGGGACGAAAAGTTCCGAGATAAGTTAAACTACAACCGGTATATTGTTTCACAAAGTTGACAGCCATTGTAATTTGTTAACGTCAGACGTACGCCGCGGCGACAGTGCGCCGGTGCCCGCGCCCGCGGCCGACCCGCCTCACGTAACCTAAAAATACCCCGCACTCTCCCCGGTCTTCCTATCTATCGTACTGATTTAAACAATGATATTTATCATTCGACCATACGAACGCATAAAATTATTATCCAACATCGATCTATTAGTTAGATTATTTAATACTGCTACCGACTAAAATGGCGCTAATAACTCACCCGATTGTATTGTGATAATTTAAAATCCATTCCGTATGTGGCACTACCATTAAATTTACTTGAAATTTTGAATGAAGCATTAATAATAGATGAGCGCGATAAACGTCAGGCTAGTGCCGTGGTCGCCTACGCGGTACATTCGCTAAGATACACTCTTGCATCATAATGATCGACATGATTGATTCTACGTAAATCTGGAATGAAAGGAGTGTAGCCGAAGGCGAGGATACTCGTCCGTGATGCTCGTCTAGCTCAAGAGCTAGGCAAGCTATTAACAGATTGCAAATGTCAAAACATTTGCAATCTGTTAATCATTTGTTTAACATTTTCAATGTGTGTTGTATAAAAATACTTAGACAATGTTTTTTTTTATTATGAATATTTGCAGATGAACAATTCTGATCATCGATCAAAGAAGTTTAGAGCAATGACAGTTTTTGGAACTGCGAGTATCCATAACTTTCCAGACAATTCCTTGTGAAAACAATTTTATAGGAAACAGGCAAAATCAAAACACAAAATCTAACTTAGAAACTATTTGAAGCTTATCTTTTAACATCTACGTCTAAATCATATATTACACACACATGCTCGCGTGCTTCGAAACCATTCGACATTTTATTTTAAATTTAACTAAAACTTTACCGTCTCAGTTTTTTCTGTCAACTCACGATTGCCAATTTTATAAGTTCAAGATCATCTTAATATAACTTTATTATTATGCATAGACCTTAATTCCACGTCAAGTCAAGCCGTAGCAGTGAAATAGCTAATGGGACAATACGATCACTTCAGCTCGCCGACAGTCCCTTGATACTTAACCTCTAATAGCCTTTACCTTTAGGTAGCAGTAGCACCAAGTGCCTTAGTAATTTAATTTTGAGTAAAGTAGCTGAATCCATTTAATAAATTAGACATACAACGTACGTAAGTCCAAAGTTACAATCATCAGATCGATCTCTATCGTTCCACTGCTGGATGTAGAGATACTTTCGAAGGTGTTCCCCACACCACTCGATCCTCTACACTCACCCCACCGCTAATCACTTAACGTAAGCGTATCGTAAGTTAAATAAGAATCAAATTAATATATTGTTGTAGTTCAACATCATCATTATCAGCCTCTATGAGTCATAGAGACTTAACTGGACTGCAAGTACGTTTTCCCTTAGGATTTTTTCCGTTATCCCCACGCTGGGTATGTGGGTTGGGTTACGCTGTTGCCTGCTTCTTGTAATTCATAATCAAATAATATCGTTAATAATTACAACGAAAAAACACCAGCTTCTTTTTTAAGCAACGCCTCCTTTGCAAGAACTGATTTTCATAAAGCATTGAATAATCTATGAAGAACACAATAATCCACTCGCTCGTCAAACCCACATCTAAAACGACCACACAACAAAGCGTCTACTGGACACGGATCTGTTTTCATAACTAAGACCGGCTTGGAGTATCTAATATTCATGTCGGTACCATTAAATACACTGTGTGGTCACTGAGGGTCTGTACGCACCATCATCCCTGTCATGATCTTCGTCCTCTTACTCACTTTGCTCATACTACTGTTAAATAGACCCTGTTATATATATTAGTGACCAATCTTTCTTTTCATATCATTCTGTATAGCTCAAATTAAGAAAGAAAAATGTATTATGAACATTCGATCAAATCCGACTTTGCATAGCACGATATTATCAAAAGCTTGAAATATAAATAGAATTTAAAAGCCGCTGACTGACTCCTATTATAACCATATAGTCCTATTATAACCTCCTATTATAACCTTAACGTATAATCCATTACGTAGCTCCAACCAAATTGACCAAGTAGATTGCAATAATTATATCGTCTCGCTACGTCATTAAATTCCAGTACTGTATTTAAGGTTCAATGTACATTGTTTCATGATATCAGACAGACCGATTGTTTAACGAGAACTTTGAAGTTTTGAAACACTCGTAAAAATTTGCCACAACCGGCCATCCATCAATGAGTGTCGACCGATTCTAGCGTAACTCAACTTCACAGATCGATCTCGGGCCGATCCCGCGCTGTGAGCGTATCGATTAGGTAATACAATTCGCTCTCTATTGATACAGAGAACAAATTAAAATGAACGCAGACACGTTTTACTCATTCAAACCTTTGTGTTTCTACACATTCAAGCCTTTCCTTATCCTTAGAAAAATGCGACATATGAAGTCATCAATCACACTAGTAGTATTATTGAGGAAATCAAATGGTACGTCTTCTTAGGTTGAAGTAGTTTGTTCTTGAATGGTTGTAATAAAAAAAAAAAAACCCGTATCTGTGTGAGTAATTGTCCTTCCCAGATCGCAGTGTATTTCTTATTCAGTATAAGATACGAATATAAGTCACTAAATATAGCTTTCCCTACAAAACGTAATTAAAAATGTGCTTATCCAACCTTCAACTTACAGTAGGTGCCAGCAAACGAGACTTGGACACCCAAGTTTTAAAAAGCAATCGCCAGAAAGTAGTCATATCGTGATTAATTCGTGAAAAGATTATCCAGATGATCCGAACCCATAAGCCGGGGGTCGGGCTGATAACTGTATCGCGTCTCGTTTTCAAATAAGTGAATTAACGTGGAATTGAATTAAGTTTCGTCCCGAGTCAAGATTATGGCGATTTAGTGAGATTATCTGAATGTGTTAAACGTCGCTTGTTGGGTTGTAATGGAAGGGTCAGGCCCATTGTTTAATTATAGATAGTGACTGAAACGTCCGAGTGGCCAGGCTTTACTGCCTCCATGATTACATTAAAACGAAATTTTGTTGTGAATAAAGGTTCCTTTTATTAGGCAGTAGATACACTGTAGATATTGCTTTGCAACGCGAAATATAGTTATTTTATAGATCTAAATTTATGCAGAGGTTTTTATGGTTTTGCATATGATAACCTCATTACAAATAACTCAATTTCATTACATCAATACTTAAATAATAATTTTAAGTGCCACGTAAGTAAATATACATCTTTGTTAAAACAAATATAATTTTGGTCATTAATGGTTAATCATAATTGACGCAACTGAATGTTCGACGCGTATGACGTCACAAAGTCTCGCCAGTGTCGATTGGTACCTAATACAATTTCATCTATGTACGTGTCAATCGAAGGTCATTTTTATTATTACGTTTTAAATCACTAGTTACTTTTATATCGTTTAAAATGTATGTTGTTAGTGATGTAATGTAATATGAACAAAATTTGCAGTTTTAAAATGAACGTCACATCGAAATTTAAAGTAGTGGAGGGAAATTTTATAAAATGTCATTCATTTTCATTCATTCATTTTACCGCGTGTAACTGATGATAAGACAATAAATTAGGTACCACTCCCTTACTCACAAATATAACGGTTTAATTCATTGAAAACAATAATATTTAAAAGAACTGGTTTTGTTACCTTCCTGTATATTCATACAGGTTTAGCAGCAACTTCGCTGACAACGTTGACTGCCCCAATATATTATATCGTCATTTTAACACATTAAAACAATGAAGTGTCGCCGTGTTATTAAAGCTCGATTTTGAGAATGTCTCTGAACTGAATGTTACAAACATTTTTTGTATGTTATTACATAAGATACGATTTTAGTCATGTGAATTTATGAACATCAATATTTTAATTTTAGTAGGGCTAATATTTCAATAAATAGCTTGGACCTTATTGGTTCATTTTTTATAAGTATCGCTAATTTTTCTACAAGACGATTCCCTAGAAAACATTTTAAACGTCAAAATTTTTGTGATTTTTCAAAAAAGAAAATTATGAACGTAAGCAACCATCATTTTAAAATTATGACGCATTCTGACTAATATCCGTACATAATTATATTTGTGTATTTCGCTGTCTACCAAATGTCACAGCCGTCTCTCCATACATCGTACTATCGATTCTGGATACGACAAATCAATTCCAGGCGCATTGGCTCTTATTACGAGAGGCAAAGTCTATGATGATTTAGAAAGATTCAAGAAAGTTCCAAGTACCACCCATACAAGCATAGTGATTGCTAAAATTTAACTTTGCGATTACTTTGCAGTAACTTTGCGGTTCGCCAACGTATCTGAGCGCTAAGCGCCCCAATTCCAGCCGTTATAATTATCAAATCCCTGGCACCGATGCTCCGCATCATTTGACGAGGTTCATTACGGGGGCGTCATTATCGTTGCTTCCACACGGTGGTTATGAAATTTTCGATTTTCATGCATCAATGCTTACTTTTCATCAGCCCCAGGCGATGCGTATACTAGGCTATCTTTTCTATTTCACGCAATATCCAATTAACTTTGTAACGGTCCATTTAACTGGTATCAATCAATTAATGTTTTATTTCTCTCTATCTACAAAAGGGAAAAATCCATAGTTCTTTTTTATTACATAGATTGACAGTAAGTTCATGACACAGAAGACATTTGGATCCTTTGGTAAGATTTAGTAAGACAAACCCCTTGTAGTGGACAATTCGTTTGAACAAAACCTCCGCCTTATCAATATGTTTGTTCGTATAAAACCAAAATGTATTTAAAAATATACATTTATGTCTGTTACACATTGATGAGTGTGGAAAAGGCACGGCAGGTATGCAAGGATAGGGATATTTGCCACTCCGTGCTCTCTGCCTACCCCGTAAGGGACTTGGCGTGAAGATATGTATGTATGTATGAAACCTCCACCTTAGACCTTGGCTTTTAGTTATACCTGACAATAAGATTTTAGACGTTTTAAAGGACTAGTTGTTACCGCGATTAACTTTCAATATACTGTTAAACCAAAACGTTTTTTATTAGATACGTTAAAACATTGTAATATGTTGTAGCTATTATAAAATATTCGTCATACATTTTGCATAAACGAATTCAATGTTCCGTTTCAAGTTATAGATATTCATGTGAAAGCCAAAAACGACACTATTATCGAAGGCAAATACGTAAACCGGAAAAAAAACAAACATTCGTAACCCAAATGTTTATATCATTAGTTACACTAGTTCTATTACGATAATCAGGTTTACCATTTTATAATGTCTCGTGTGCTTAAAATCTTTTTACTGTAATCAAACGTCATCAATGACAAGTTCAAACAGTGACAGTACGGTCTCTCACAAAAGTAGTGGCACTACTTTCTGTTTTACATTTATCGATCTAAACAGTTCGTTAAGCTTATTCTGAAAGTGTTGGATCTTATTAATGGCATATCCACTATAATTCACTATGTAAGATCTGGTATGTTCGTATATTGTGCTAAAAATATTAAATTGTGAACATCGATACAAAAACTACTTTCGTTTTTAGTTTTTACCTATCAATATGTTTGTTCGAATAAAACCAAAATGGATCTAAAAATATACATTTATGTTTGTTACACATTGATAATTAGAATTAGCAATTTTCAAATAAATATCCATTAATACTTTTAACGATCTTTACCAAATTAGGAATCGTCGTCGTCGTTATTAGCCTATATCAATCCACTGCTGGACATAGCCCTCCCCCAATGAGCGCCATTGCGCCCTGTCCTCGGCTTGTGGCATTCAGCATTTACCTGCATCCTTTCGCAAATCGTCATTCCAACGGGTCCGAGGGCGTCTACACTACGTTAAATTAGGAATAAATACCTTTTATTAGATATTTTATCGTTTAATCTATTTAAATTACAGTCTGAAAAAGTAATGAGTACGTTTCTGTGTAAGTAAAGTAAAAGCAAGGTAAATAGATTTTCTTCATTAATTTTATATTAACCCTCAGTTTGCCTGAAGTTAGTACGAGTATGTAAAAACAGCACAAACAATAGACAATTTAGTGTTCTGAAAAATAGGTGAACAAAAAATGTACAAGGTTTTAATTACGTCCAAAATGCCACTTACGTTGCCGACTGTACCCAACAGCTGCCTCCTACCAAAGAAAAATTGTACTAATTACATTTTGTCGCGCGATAGCTACACTGCGGCCAATAATCACTGAAACTCTATCATGCTCTAGTCATCTACACAGACAATGAAAGCAAAAAAAAGGCATGTCATTATAAATCGCGGTAACAACACAATACAAGACATACGTAACAAAAATAATGTAGTAATAAACATAACAATAACAATCAAAAACATAAAAAAAAAATTAAAATACACAAGCAATAGTCACGTCATAACCGAAGAACAACAACCGGTGGAGTAGGCGAGTTCTGGAGTAGAGACCGCGGCTCGGTAAACGTAGTGTAGGACGCCCTCCGGCGCAGTGGGATAACGAAAGACTGCAGGCAGATGCTGGATGCGACAAGCTGAGGACAGGGCGCGAAACACTCATTGGGGGAGGCCTATGAAGTGGAATGAGATAGGCTGACGATGATAATGATGAGATATAATTCAAGACTGCCCTGACCGTGATGCAAGAGTTATTAGAAAATCAAATTAATGCTCTGTCCATAGTTATATTTCCGCAGCGTGTACCGACCGCAGAGAAAGCTTCTAAGCAATCTGTATGTTATTTTACTTGAAACTGCGCATGTGAATAAACATTATCATCGTAAGGCATTCATTATCGTGGCTATATAAGTATCTATTATGTAATAAAAAGTAGAAATGTAATTGAATTGTTAACTGAGTGATTAAAAATCCTAACAAAAACTTGTTTTGATATCTTATTACATTTAAAATACCGTACATAGCAAATTATTCGGATTAAATTGTGCTACTGGTTTTGTATTACGAAAAAGGGCACATACCGAGCACGCCGTGCCAGATTCCTTACGCGGTAGGTAGAGAGCACCGAGTGCCAAATATCTCCAAAGGTCATCACTCTCTTCATGCACGCCGGTTTCGAATAATTCTGACAGCCTTCTCACTCAGTATCTGATCTATTTGGTCAACATAGGAAAACCCAGATCTTCCTATCCAGCTGCGCCCATCACCCTTCGCATTGTACATCTGTTTTGTAATTTATCTACTATTCTTTCTACATATCCGAACTGTTGAGTATTCGTTTTCTCATTTTTACACCAATACTCTCTTTCATACTAAACATCTTCCTTACGAGTACATTACGAAATAAAAGGAACGTGTTCTACTTACACGTGTGAAACTATAGACTTATAGCATACAAGTGTTTTCTATTTAACAAACAATGAGGTACTTATAGAAACTATTTTCCTGTATTTTTGTTCTAAACTATTTATAGTAACGCGAGCGTTAGATAAGTATTTAAGTATGAACACATTATAATCATATGCTTACTAGTACGCCTTATTTCCCGGTGTACAGGTAGTACCTACACCTGGAAATAAGGCGTACAGGCAGTACACCTGGAAATAAGGCGCATAGAAGTTCTTATAATCCACAACATGTGAATCATTTAGAAACCTTACCCCAATATTTGTCGTTCATTATGCATATATGTTTATTGAAATAATGAAATGATTCCATCTTTAGCGAATTTGATTATTTGACATATCGGACTCCATATTGGATTCCAGACAAGGTTAATGATGTTAGATTAAAAGGAGAAAAAATAATTAATTGTTATCATTTATGTACGGCTGAAATCGAACTCAGAAACATCGAACTTTTTGCGTCTGATATGTACGAGCATATTTCATAGATTTCTTCATAAAATTCCTATACAGTACATTGCCTATTACTTAAATTTAGTAAACACCCCAGTGGCCCAATAGCCCAGTGGTTAAGAATTCTGCCTCACATTCCGGGAGTGCTGGGTTTAAATCCATGGCACGCACCTCTTTACATAAAGTGCTTTTTAAGTTTAAATATTACTTGTTAACGGTGAAGAAAAACATCACGAGGAAACCTGCACACATTAGAATTTATTAAAAAAATCTAAGGTATCACACACCCACCCGCACTTGGGTAGCGTGGCAGACTATGGCCTTAACCCTCTCGTAAGAGGGGATCCATTTTACAGCAGTGGAATGACAAATGGGTCGATTATTATTTTAAATTAAAATAACATTTAATTACTGTTCGTATTAAATAATAAGTGTATTTTTAACCATAGTCACATAAATTACGACCTAACACTTTCAACTTACGTTAATATAAACCTTAACCATCACATCGTA
>DWJK01000264.1:0-24488 GCA_018248815.1 Croniades pieria auraria
GTGTAAAAGTTTCTAGGTCGTCTATGGTTTGGAAATAACTGATTGAAGTAATTTCACACCTATAAACCCCGAAGGGGTAGGCAGAGGAATATAGTACACTTCCACGTTTCACCATATACGTTTAAGTCCCATGGAATAGGTGTTGAGCCTATTGCCATACACTGGGTCCAGACCAAGACTTTGAGTCACTACTAGAAATTCTAAATTAAAAAAATCCAATATTACTCGCCCCGTGATTTGAACCCAGGACCTCCCGATCGGCTGTCGCGACTGCGGATACTGATTGCAAATCGTAATAACTGATTAAGTATGGAAAAGTGTCAAGTTAGGCGATATACTCAGAACTGCCAAACAATATTAATAAATGTTATTACATCGTCATGCCTGCTCCCTTACGGGGTAGGGTCTGTTTTTACACAACTGGCGTGCCTCTTCTATACTCATTACTCTTTTGATAAACGCACACCGGTTTCGGTGGCTGCTATCTCCCGTGCTAGCGAGTCACTGACCTATTTTGGGGAGATATGTGTGAAAAATTAATGATGAAGAAATATTAATAAAATTCCAAGACATAGCCTCTGCAGTAAATGTAGCATTTTCAATATAATCTGTTTATCTCACATTGTTACAAGTACCTCCCAGTGGAGCCTCCATTGATATTTTACGAATCATCAAAAGCGATACAAAATAAATTAACATTATACTTCTCTCAGTCGCCACATCAAAAGAAACAACCGAAACGTTTGTGGTCCATTTATTTACTAGTGATTCGTTACGGGCTGGGCGGATACTTGCTCCGATGATGAATTGTAAACAGTCATTCATTTTTCTTTTTCTTACCCAAATACCTACACTTGGTAATTTGAATCATAATCATACTCCCAGTAGGATCCTTATCCCTGTTTCTAGTTTTAAACAGATCGCCACGTTAAACTGGAATAGGGATTCCAATTTTGACTCTTCGTGAGCTTAAAATAAAGCACCAATCTTACTTATGAGATTTTGATTGACATATCGGATTGACAGATGACCTTTGTTTCGTAATTCAATACAGGAAATATTTTAATTTTTATTGACTAAATTTCAAATGGTTCTTATGATGTTTTATCAATTTAACGATATAATTGAGAAGATGAACGATAAAGAAAGACAAAATTAACGTAGTTAAATGTAACAACCATTCATTAGAAGGGAAAATAAACGCTAAATTGCACTTATTTACTGGGTCGCGACGATCAATCATGGCGGCCAAGTCATCAGCCAGTTCAAATGTCAAACGAACCTAGGGTGGCGATAAAAAAAAGAGAAATTTTTGTTGCCATTATTAAAAAAATGACTGTGACTTTATTTCCATTGTCGATTGTCGATTTAGGATTATTAACTGACTTGCATTATTTTTTGTGTTTTAATATTGATAGATTGGTTTTTTTGAGTAGGTGTCTTTTGATGTTGTTATGCGTGTACGTTGCCACCGAAGTACCGATTATAATATCGGTGAGAATGGAACCTAAACAGCGCAACATAACAGTCCTCGGAGCCCGAACACACTGAGTGAAACGAGTTGTCCGAATGTTACATCGGGCGATGTTGATTGAACAGATTCATCGGCTATTGAGGCTTTTTATTCCATAAAATAAATTACTTTTAGCAACAAGACGTCTTCATCGGCCACCGCGATTGGCTATCAATTTTGAAAACTTTACAAAAAACATTACTGTTCACACGTACATAGCTATATTATTGTTAATTTAAACGTGACATCACGCCTGTAATCCCTGAAGGGGTAGGCAGAGGAGTGTAGTGCACTCCCACTTTTCACCAATTACGTTTAAATCCCATGGAATAGGTGGTGAGCCTATTGCCATACACCGGGCACAATTTCAGACTCCGAGTCACTACTAGAAATTCTAAATTAGAAAAATCTAATAGCACCCGACTCGGGATTTGAACCCAGGACTTCCCGATCCGCAGTCGCGCTTGCAACCACTCGACCAACGAGGCAGTCAATACATATTATAATACGTCAGAACAAAAATACTTATTATAATACCTCAAATACTTTTGAAGATAGAAATAAATTTATAGACAAATAAGAAAGTGTAAGGATCTGTAACGATCTGTAAATTTTAAGAACGATAAAATGTAATAGAATCAAAGGAATCATTTGACTTGTCCGGTGCACATCGCCATTCCTCCAACGCACTGCGCATTGAACTATGAAGCTCTGTCTATACCAACGGAACTCATAGCGGTCTCCGTTCCTTTTCACGGTCAACGGTTATAGTGAATATATGCATGTAATATTACTTAGTAGATTCAGTATTTACTCCATTAACATACTCACCTAGCCCGCAATAAATAATAAACAAAAACAAGCAGTCGACTTCGTTAAATGATAACAGTTTAGGTCGCGTTATCAGCTACAGGTCAGTTCTCAAGGAACGTTTGACGCGTTTAAGATTTTATGTTATTCAATTAGTGCCATAAAGTGATTTATTTATTTATTCATAACGCTCAACTATTTTGACCGGGTAATCAAGTACTAACTCTTCGATCTCCCTATTCTTTACACGAGCCCAACATCATTGGAGAGTAAAGGCCGCCAGACTGCGCTGGCTCGGCCATGTGGAGAGGGTGGGAGAGGAGCGCGCTGTGAAAAGGGCGTACTGTGGGCGACCAATTGGAAAACGACCAGTGGGACACCCGCGGTACCGATGGCTGGATGAAGCACAGAAGGACCTTGCAGAGCTGCAAAAGTCCAAATGAAAGGAGTCTGCCCAAGGTCGGCGCGAGTGGCGAATCTTAGTGTCGGAGGCCAAGATCCTCTTTGGGTCGCTGAGCCGGCGTAGTAAGTAAGTAAATCACGTACTAATTGATGGGGTAATTAGAAGTCTTCGAAACTGGCGTAGATATATGAGTAAATTTATGAATGGGAAAGAAGCACGGCAGATCTTTAAGGATATTTGGCACTCAGTGCTCTTTGTTTCTCCCGTAAGAGCCCCGTCGTGATGATATAAAATTTATAATAATACCATTTATATAACAAATCACCCACATTATGTGTACTATCACATTTTTTTGTAATTAATATCACTATTTCAAAAGATCATTTTTTCCGATGATTGCCAGAACAGCTGTCGGCGATGATATCATGCTTTATATCACTGTAAAAATAAATGTTATTTGAGTAATAATAACCAATGATCAGATGAAAAATAAGCAGTGATAGCCTAGTGGTTAAGAATTCAGCTTCTCACTCCGGGCGTACTGGGTTTAAATCCATGGCGCGTACTTCTTAACAAAAGTGCGTTTTAAGTTTAAATATCTCTTGCTAACGGTGAAGGAAAACATCGTGAGGAAACCTGCACATCTTAGAATTTATATTAAAAAAATTCTAAAGTGTGTGATGTCTGCCAACCCGCACTTGGCCAGCGTGGCAGACTATGGCCTTAACCTTCTCAATGTGAGAGAAGACCGATATTCCAACAGTGGAATGATAAATGGGTCGATTTAGATGAAAAATGAGTCAAGTGTATGGAGGTATAGTTTTGAACACACCGGTTGTATGCAACGGCTGGAGTGCATCGTAATCTGCATTCAGAAGACCTTGTTCATTGTTTATATCTACAGCCAGTAAGTATATTTCCAAGCAAACATAACCGTCGAGAGCGGCTAAGTGTCTGAACGACATTGAGAAAAAGTTTGATGTACATACATTTAGTCCGTCAACTTAAACGATTTATAGCTGTACAACTCGAGACTAATGAGGACAGAAACAAACAGAACCTTGAGTGAACGTGTTGAATTTTGTAATAATAATAATAATAATAATTTTTCTTGTATACAATTAAAGTTCAAAACGATTGGTGCAATATTTTAATTGGCCCTAATGTAGGTACCTACTTATCTCTGAAATGTTATTTATATTTAGCTGTAAGTTTACCTAAAACTGCATAAATATAAAATTGATTACCGTTTTAAAACAGGCCTGAACTTAATGAGGTTTTGGACGCCAATGTACATGTGTGGGTACATATTTAATTATATACAGACTCGATGATTAAAGACACGTTTTATGGTTTATTACCAGTTTTATTGGCAATAAATCAAAAACACTTTTATGTAGATATTTATATTGGACAACACTGGCAACCTGGAGATATTTTGATATTAAAATGTATACGTAATATTTACATAACAATTTTTTTTTTAGATTGATAGTAAGCTCGGTGAAATTAGCAGAAGTCCGGAATATATCGCGCGCTTTTAGAGACGTTTATATCCAACACCGGACTGGTGGATGATAATTATTGATAAAATCGACTTAGGTTTAGGCTTTAACAGGTTAGTTATGTTAAATAAACTAAAGCGAAGTACCTAGGACTTCTCCGTGAAATCAAACAGCTGAGTTCATTATTAAAAAGAAAGAATCTTAGGACATACTTTTAAATTTGGAACATTTTTTTTGACTCTTTTTTCTTGGGACACGGGTCTCCTCTTAAAATGACAGGGATAAGGCCATAGCCTACAACGCTGGCTAAGCGGTTACTAGACTTCACACGACTTAGAGATTTTTCTTGTAATCTCTAACTTGTGCAGACCGTTAAATTTGGAATATGCGTTGCTCATAATATAGGCACAACTATTTTATATTATTTCTTACAACACTTTTTATTCTACTTGAGATTATTACTGAGAATATAAACATTTGAATGTTTATTAATGCAACGGGAATGACTTTACAGACGAAGTTAGTACTACCATAACCATATAAATCGCAGCCTAAGTGTCTATAATTAAAAAATTATCATTTACTTCTTGCCAGTTAACAAGAAACTTTCATTGACGGAATGTAATGTTTATTTGCAGCTCTATAGACAATATCTACAGAGAACTTAATGCCCAAAGACATTGATAAAACCTTTCACATACCTCATATCTTCACACCAGGTGCCTGACGGGGTAGGCAATCTTTTACAATGTTACATAACGAACAGACATGTATTTTTACTGCATCCAAAGACATTTTTATCCACCCTTAATATAAGAAAGAATTTTGTTCCAGAAAAGATGCAAATTTTGATTTGTTTACTGACGCTAGCTGCCTGACGCAACTAATGAAAAAAGGAAGAAAAAAGAAAGAAACTGTCTCGTTGGCTATAGATAGATATCACTTAAATATCTTTGTACTATGTAAACAATAGATAGATAAATGTGGTACGGATATCCAAGGATAGCAATCTATCCTTTATTTCTAACAACTTATTCAAAAGGCAGTTAGTATGTGCATTGTATATATCGCCTATTATATACACACTAATTTTACAGCATCCTTCAAAATAGTAGGCAAATTGGTCCTCTAAGTACACAAAATTTAACTAGTTATTTTGACCATTTTATCTAGGAATTCAGCTACCGCCACCATAGTTAGGGTAGCAGAACTACTTATAGTAGTACTGCTACTACTGCTAGTAGTACTGCTAGTACTGCCGGTAGTACTGCTACTACTGCTAGTAGTACTACTTATAGTAGTATGTACAAGAAACCTGTCTGTTCATGGTCTTTACCTACCCTGAACGAGATCCTCCCGTAGTAAGAAATTGCGTAATGGAGTAGTTATCGTGTACCTCATTCGAGCTAAACATTTCTCGGGAGCTATTAGTTGAACATACTCGTAATATTCCTTGCGAAATCTTGGGAACGCAATAAAATAAACCCACAGACGGCACACTTCACGATCGATATGATGCATGCCTCTGCGCTTCCGGCGCGGGCAGTACTACTACGTCTATAACTTCTCATTTGTATTCGCTGTGCGAGTTCAAGTGTTATTCTAATAGATAAGGAACATAAAGGTCCACGGGTTTATTATCCATGTTTTATTCATCATTCCACCGTCACGCTAGGTTCTGAAGGGGCAAGCGTGTAGCAATGAGTGTGAAATAGTTTCTATCTTTACAGAGCTGATGAGTTTCTACAGTTCTACTCTTCTATACAAGCCCCTTTCAGAGACCTAACAAAAATTTCTATTTATCCACATCTTTTACACTAGCTTTCTTTTAAGAGACCTTTAATTTGATTATATTGTGTACGCATGTGCCACCTCTTTAGAGTTTACTATTCGTAAGGGCCTTACAGAGTTGTTTCGTAATTCTACTGTCATGCGTCGTGTCTACGTGCTGAAACAATCTAAGCACCTGTTTTTTAATCCTAGGTCTTTTTCCACACCGTAATCTTTTCCATTCACACCACATATATGATCTGTGCAAGTATCGTGTACCTATCACTGCAGCAGTGGCTAGCGAATTGTTTTATGTCGAAACAAAAGCAAAGGCACAGCGTAACATTACGCCTGTAATCCCCGAAGAGGTAGGCAAAGGAGTGTAGTACACTCCCACGTTTCACCCGTTGTGTTTATGTCCCATGGAGTAAGTGGTGAGCTTATTGCCATACACCGCGCACAGATCCAGAGTCCGAGTCACTACTAGAAATTCTAAATTAGAAAAATCCAATAGTACCCGACCTGAGATTTGAACCCAGGACCCAGTCAAGGAATAAGCAGAACTTGCAAAACGTAGGTGCTGTCCACGGATATATGCAACCAATCTATATATATAAATAAAATTGAAGAGTCTGTTCGTGCTATCATACCATAATAACAGCTTTTTAACGACTGCATGTGAAAGAATATACGGTATCTGTGACAAAAACGCAATTTTGAACATTTTTGTCTGTCTATATGTTTGTTTGAGGTAATCTCCGAAAGGGCTCAACCGATTTCGACTCGACCATTGACTCGCAGATCGATAGTGTTATAATGAGTAATTAAGGTTATCTTTATTTCAGAATAAGTTTTAATGATATATAATGTAATAATGATATATAATAATGTCTATAATTATTAAACCATAATAAGTCTCCAGGAATGGGAATACAATGGAAACGAACAGCGTACATTTGCCTAATTAACAATATGTATTGAGGTGTAACGACGATGACGTGACAAAGGGAAAGGAGTGCAAACCGAAATGCTGAGTGTAGACCTTGGCCGGGATCCAGGCATATCTCACAAATGCACAAAGCTTTTAATTTCTTACTCGGAAAACGAGGGAGTGTGTTTATAATCGTGCTGCGCTTATTAAAATTCCTTTTGTTATGAAATTGTCGTTATTTTAAATTCAAATGTATTTGTATAACCTAATTATGGAAGTCTCCGTAATTGAGTGGATGTGTAGAGAGTAATAATGGAGAAATAATGCTGAAAAAGCACGTCAAGTTTGTAAGGATAGAGATCATTGGTATTTGATGTGGCTCTATCATCTATCATCACGCCATGGCTAACCCCATAAGGGATCTGGCGAGATGATATAATAAAAATTATATACAACCCGATTTATACAGTTATCATAACGTATATAAATATGTTTTGGAAATAGCCGAGGTATATTGTCTTTAAGGCCTTTAAAATCCAAAGGTACTTTTTAATACTTGTAATTGACACTTACTAAAAAACCTTCTACCGCCTAGGCTCTGTAGACAAACGTAAGCCATTAAAAATATTATCTAGGTTTGTGTGCTTAAGTATTGGTAAGTAAGTAAGCTTCAAGGTTTATAAATGTTTAAGCTTTTATGTTAAGGTATAATTATTTCTTTTATCACACTTCCAAATCTGTATTCTTAAAGGTGAATCATTGGCAGCGTGAAATAAATGTTCGCTTATACCTTGGTGGTCCATTGTTCGCGAAAGCCATTATGAACCGGGTGGCATTACCAATTAAAGCCCTGATTTAAAAAACACCGCTATTTTTATTTTAAATAAGATAATGAAATATTTTAAGCTGTTGGTAATGATTATAGAAACAGATTACCTAAAGCCATAAATCAGTTAAGACAAACTATTAAAAACTTGTTCGGTCTTATGTCATAGGCCGTATGTTATCTGTATTAAAATATTAAGGCGCCAATGTTGTTCCAAATATTGCTCAGTTAATTTAAAAATGGAACTTCTTTGTGGTAGACATATTGGCAACTATGTTAAAAGATAGACAGAACTAGCTTTGATTCCGTTTATAGTTTTTAGAATGTGAAATCTCTGGAATTCTGGTACGTATCTAGAGTGCTTCGGTGGTGTAATGATTGTAAGCACGACTGCTGAACAAGAGGTCCTGGATTCGGTCACAAGGTTGGGCAAAATATTATTGGGTTTTTTAACTTGAAATTTCGCGTAGCAGTTCAGAGTCTCGATTTGTACCCAGTGTATGGTATACACAAATCGCCTATTCTACGAGATAACATAACTGGTGAAAATTGGAAATCGTGTTGCGGAATCTCTGGAATTATATACAGTAGATAAATCTAATGTAGATTTTGTTCAGCAAATATACTAACTCTAGGTAACTCTATGCATATTTCGAACTAAGTTAGATATATTGATTCGAATAAACTTGACACCGTTTAAATATTTTGTCATGTCCATTAAAAGCCTAACGGCTATATATGAGATATTCTTGTCTATTATACATTCGTACTATTATGGTGTCTACACACTGATATTTATAGCCAGCAGTTAGTTAATTATCAATTACGTTTATTCATGTCGGTCAATGAGCAGGTGCCTTTTAATTAAAAACCGTTTACTCGTTTGCGAATGTTGATGGATGCAGGTGCTGAGGAAGACCAAGACTCACTTATTTTGATCAATTATGTCAGTCACTGTGTTATGGAGCAGTCAGAAGATTCAGAAGTCTCCCAAACAGGCGTCCGTGTATGAAAATACTAATGAAAATATAATGAACAAGTCTGTAAGAATAATGATATTTGGCACTTGGTGCTTTCTGCCTACCTCGTAAGGGACTGGTCACTGGCGTGATGTGTAATAATAAAAATATCGTTTACTCTCCTTACATTTAAGCAGAGTGATAAAAAATAAAACTACGACTAAATGTGGTCCAATGCATTATATCAATATTCCTATTAAGTACATATGTATATGGACATTGCCTACATTTTAAAATCGCACATGTAGTTGTACGTAGTCAATTAATAGTTATAGTAGAGTAAACAGCCAGTGATAATGTACAAGCGCATGAGAAATATGCGTCAATTATAAAAGATTGGAAGTCGACTTGGGCCAATAAACTTGATATTGACGAAATGCCCACCGACTATGGTTCGGTTTCGTTAGAACTAAAATATACTTACAACGATACATCGAGATCTTATTACTATCAGACACTGTTTATTGTATCCCTACTAATGTTATATTATTATTATTGTTATTGTTATTATATTGTCAGGTCAAGACTCTTATGGAGTAGACAGAGAGCAGCAAAGCTAAGTAAGGAGATAAAAGCCTATTATCTCCTTATTTACATATCCAGCGTGATTTGATATGACATTTACTAATGTCATAAACGCGAAAATGTGTTTGTATGATCTTGTTCTTCACGCAAACAATACAGCAGTTTGACACGCGAACCCTATTTTTTATCTTCGAAAATTTTAATCTCAGAACAAAGGACAAAAGTTAAAAAAATCATAGGTGCACCTTCTGTTTTGAACCCCAGGCCCCCGGAATGATAGGATGACATCTATGTCTCAACTAAGTAGTCTGTCATTGTCTCATATTGAGAAAATTAGAGTTGAATTGAAAACGAAAATTTGTGTAACATAAGTCAAATCCCGGTATTCCATAAAAGAGAAATGAGATTTTCTTTAATTCAATGATGTTTACTTTACCTTAATGCTGTTTTTTTTTACAATCAAACAAAAATCATTCATAAATTTCCATATGAGTAACATTAATTGCATAAGTAAGAACGACTAAAACCATTTCTGGTTAAAAAATGTTCTCCATATCAAATATTCCCAAACATTCAATGTACATAGGCTCCCTAGTTCCTAATGAATAATTCCACAAACTTAAACCTACCGAGTACATAAAGATATATAAGTATATATTTATAAGTCAGTTTCCAGAAAATATACGATGACGGTTAGCTGAACTTTTTTATCGTAATTAACAGATCTTAATTTACCCTTTGGTTTGGTAATCGTATAAATGAGAATAAATTTTAATTAAACCGAGATTATGGATTCATATCAATTATTATTAGGATTATATTTAATATATAATCCGCTAATTTAAATTAAAAAATTAAATACTTTTACAGTATTAAAAGTTTCGCGTGCAATATGAATAAATTGGTCGTATTCGATGTAAAGAAAAATGTGCAAGTCAAAAGAAAAAAGAACTTCAAAAAAGGCCTGTTAAAAGAAGTTCATTAATCATCACGTCATGCGACAGATTCATTAAACTCGCACATCTTCGTTAAATCTTATATTATCTTGATCTTTGGCTTAGTAATATTTCTATAAGTAAAATTTAATCAACTCTCACCATATCGAGTGTCGCCATCTCGCCTCTTTAATTCTAATTTAGTCTAGGAAGCGCGGATCTTCTTATTAGTTTTGTAATGGACTGCGTATGGTTCGCGGTAGTCTAAAACAGTAGCGAGTGACGTGCGCTGGCGCGCGCAGTCGACCGCGGACTGAGCGATGAACTTTGTGGCGTTGCGCAGGCGCCGGCCGCGGTGCGCAGGCGCAGGGTGAACGAATGCGCCTGTTTATTATGCCCTACTGACGTGAGCTTGATCGACATTCCATGGGGTTAAGTGCCACTGTATTTTCGGACAATCATCCACTCGACAGTCCTCAGCTACCGCTTAATAGCAATAACTGTCGTCTATACATCTTAATAACTAATTAAACCACTTTGCCCGATCTGAACGCAAACAGCATTACGTTATTAGGCAAATAACGCAGCATCAGATAAAAGTAGGAAGTATAAGGACGTTGCTCCTTCTGATTTCGGTTAAGTTAACAGAAAAGATAGCGTGCGCCGGCGCCTGTCATTACTACCGATGACACAGTCGTTAGTGCTTTTTGTTTGTATAAACGGTATTCTAACACGTTTACGATAATGGCCAATACGATAAATGATAATGGTGTCGATTCACCATTCTGAATGTGTTATCCCCGATTCCAGGTAATTTTGACTAAGATTATCTTTTAAATATCTTTTATAGTTATAGGCACTCTAAATTCCCGTCATAGTAATAAAGTTACCTTTTACAAATATTTTTAAATAAAATTAGATATTTCAGTCCAGAATATGAAATAAAGAAGCATATAAATTTTCCAAATAAATAATTATATTGTGATTATAACCGTTTAAAAATAACAAAATTATTGTAAACTTAAAATGTATGTATAAAAAAATATTCCACATAAATTATACACAAAAATAATAAATACAAACATTGCATCCTTACTTATTCATACATAATATACTATTAGGTTTTAACATTTCGATGTACGATACGTTTGTGCCTGCTGACGCAGCCGGCCGTGCGGAAGGTCTTGCCGCACTCCTCGCAGGTGAAGGGTCTCTCGTCTGTGTGTATCCTTGTGTGAACTCTCAGAATGTCCATCGTATTGAACCGCTTTCCACACGTGTCACATCCATACTTCCTTTCGTTCGCGTGATACACGAAATGCTTTCTATACTGAGCCATCACATGGAACGTTTTACCGCACACCTCGCAAGTCTTCTTCGGCGTTGGGTCGTGCACCGCCTTATGGATGAGCAGCCCGCTCCGGAACTTGAACTTTTTGTCACATACGAGACACGCGTGCTCCTTGCTATTCGAGTGCATATCTAAATGGCTGACCAAGTTTTTCGTATACTTTCCGCAAACTTCACACACTTTCCAGTAGTCATACTTCAATTTGCGCACTTTTTTCTTTCGCTTGAATACCCTCTCTTTCTTGACCACCGGCTTAACTTGTTGGTTTAGTTCTGCATCGCTCGGATGGTCGTCGTAATGATCGTCCCCTAGATCGAAATCGGGCTTTTCGTCATTATTCGAGGCGGCTTGAATATTTTCGATTAATATTTCAGTTTTGATTTCATGCTCCATTTTGGTGCTTCGAAACTTATTATCGGACTCCTGACATTTTCTTCTGAACTTGTAAGCATTTTCTAACTCCCGAGCACAATTTAGACATATCTGTGATGGCAGCCTGTCAGAAGCATTGACCTAAAAACATCAATTGAAATTAATAATAGTACCCACTGAAAAAGATGCGAAAAGTAAATATGTAGTAAACAAATTTACTGTCTACATACCTCTACACCACCGATTACTTTCAATTTCTCAGCTAAGCCGACGCCCTCTTCATCGGTATCCTTGAATAGATTTAAAGATCCAGTCTCGTTCGAACATGTCCTGCAGCAGTTAATGTCAAGCTCCGTTTTAGGATTCACTATTTGCAGCTTTTGTTTCAGGTCAGTTAATTTCATGTCTTCCTCGATTTCGTCGTCGCTTGCTCTATATGTGTCATCATCATTATTATCATCTAGCACCGGTTCAGGTTTTTCTTTTATTGCTTTTACTGTTTTCCTATTATGAAGTTCTGTGTACGCTTCCATTGCATCATAGAAAGGCCATTGCTCACTGAGTATGCCTTTATCAGCAAATTTTCGTTTCCACTGTAATTGAAAATATTAGTTGCTGAACTTTTAATTATAATTCATTAAACTTTCGCAAAAAGTGATTAAACAACTGATTCAAACATTACCCTGTATGTTTTTTCCATGTACGACCAAACTTCTGATAATTCCAGTAAGCTGTGGTCCAATGGAAGGCCCAATTTCCGCAACAATTTTTCTACTTCTCTGTTGATTCAAAAAATATAAGTTAGTTTGATATCGGGTTGAAGAATTACATGCGAAACATATATATTAAGTGAATAACAAGCCATTTACCGCCATCCATTCGTGTGGTCCTTTATATTTCTTCGGAAAAGTTTGTCATATTCACTTCGGACGCTAATTAAATTAGAAATCCATTCTTCTTTCCCTGTTGAAAATCACAAGATATAAATGACTTTTTTTTTTCAATTTAGAACTTTAATATAATTGGGCTATAGTTGATTGAATACTTACAACCTATGGTAGGATTTAAGCTGAGATTGCCCTCATCCAAGTAAAGCTCGAAGAGATTATGGTACACCCACAATTTATTATTCGTCGCCTTTGCCTTTTGATACTCCTGCAAAAAAATATATGACATTTTGCAAGTTTTTAATTTAGTCTCATTTAAAAAAAGTTTTGTTTCATAATGTTTACAGTTTTCAGCGAGGTCTAACCCAGTTTAAACCGAGAGCAATTTAATCCATCTGTTATAAATTAAGAAGCTTATGTTCATTTGTTTTAATAGATAACGTCAAATGGCTGGACATATTCTGTCGTCTCAAGATTTATTATGTGCAAAATTTCATGTCAACGTGTTACGCAGTGCTGACCCCCTTTGATGTGACTCGAGGTAGTCTTCTTAAGACATAATATGACGAAATTGTAGGCACGCGGTGAATTATTACTTGCCATGATTTACTAAAATATTTGCCACAGTAGCGATTTTTTTAAAAACCCTATCTCGCTAATCACGGCTGCGATTATCAATATAAGTGAAAAAAAAAAACTAATATGCTCATTGGCAATAGACTATGATTATAAATGTCAAAGAGCAAATTTATAATGTCAATTACCCATCGAATCAAACAGGTAACCGTGGAAATAATTAACAAATGATAAGAATTTCCCGCAAAATAGAACGTGTATTGAAAATGTCGATCAAATTCGCAATGCAAAAGGCCGAGATGGCTCTGAACAGATAAGAACAAGTGACATTCAAGTGTCGCTCGAACGGCGCTGTTGCATGTTACATGAAAACGGTTTATAGGGAACCTTACATCCGCATACCAATAATGTACAAGCTATTGAAAAGGTGAATATAAATTTAAAAAAATCCTAAATAAAGTGTTACGGAAGGTAACAAGCAATATGATTTCCTTATAATCATTGATGCTTCTATGAAGAGTTGATAAATTTTTAAAATCACAGCGAATATCAATTCGCACGGAAAAATCTTAAAAGCGACAAAACAAAAGAAAATACAAAATACTTCAAATCAAAACTTTTGTAAGTGCTTGTAACAAGCTAACAAAAAAAAACTCACACTAAACGTCGACGCCCATTTCCGGCAAATCTCTCTTCCTGTCAGCGAGTTGGGAAACCCGTACTCTTCGCGCATGATCGCAAGGAGGTCGCTGTTGGGAGCAGACAGAAACTAATTTAAATTTATTATTGAAAACATACATTAACCGAAACGAGATATTAAATTAGATCGTTAACTTACTTCCACGCCCACTTGCGCTCTCTGAACAACCAGTCATTTTGCAGTCGGATCTGTATAAAGGACTCCGTTATGTCTTTTGACCCTGCAAATGAATCGTGCACTTTTCAAAATCCAAGTTAAAACCGCACATGGGTGTGATACTTCAACTTCATTGTCTGATGTGAGTTAAGTTACAATTTGATCAGTGTCTTGTGTTTTTCTCATTGTATGAAATATAATTTATTCTAGTAATTAGTGTGTTGAGAAACTAATTTAAAATCAAAGGAAACTGACTTTCATCATATTAGTCGACTCAAACAAACAAGAGTTGAAAAGAAGATGTACCTCAAGTTCTACCATGTACACCTAAATAGAAGGTTAAATATTATATGGAGGTAATATTTTCAAGCAGTTTACTAAAAATATATAAAAAAAAAAAAAAATAAAAACTTGATAATGGAACTAATAATAATATTGTTCAACAATTTCAGTAATTTTGTAAAACATTTTCAGTAAGCACCATTTGTGACGAGGGGACTTACAGTTCTAACAAAATACCACCAGCTTGTTTTTAACAGATATATGATATTTTTATCACATTACCAATATTTAAACTGGTGTATGACATGCTCATATCTTGCAAGAGTGTTGTAGCAAATAATAAAACCAATATGAAAAGTACGAGGGCTGCCAATAAATTTTGTGCAAACATGTTAGGTTAATGGCTCGCCTCATTACCGATACATTGTTTATTTGTACTAACGCCATATCTGCTGTGTACATTGCTAATACCCGTTTATTTATCTACAAGCTTTATTTAAGCATGATTTAATCAAACTGACATATACTTCTACACATTATTATAGGGAGATAGAATAATTGTAGTGTTGGAGACTCCGTAGAAGGGACAACTATGGGTTTGAGATGTTTTCACACCATTTTGATTGTGCATACAACTTTCTTTTAATGGAACCAAACAAATAGGGAGATGGGCCACCTGATGGTAAGTGGACACTAGCCTATGAACATGTGTATTATAGTATTCTAAACAATGAAAAATCAGTATAGATACGACATGTACATGTGTATTTATGTAAAAATTTTATAAAACTTTTTATAAATTCCAGTTCAATTATTAAAATGTTTAGTTATATAGCATTCAATAAAAAAAATCTAAGGTGTGTAAAGACTGCCCCAATCACAATCACCAATCTTTTTAATTTTCCACTGTTCAACATATCAGTATTTAAATATTAAAACTGTAATTGAAAACTGAGATACTTACACTGAAACTCATCAGCTTGTTCATCTTTCCTCTCACTGTTTTTATTTAGATAATTCTTACTAGACTTTCTCTCTCTGCTCATGTAGCTAACACCTGAATCTGATTCTAATTTTGACATGTAGTCTAGTTCATATTTTTGAAAGTAATTCATCATAACTTCATACAGAGGCCACTCTGTGAGTTCAGCACCCTTTTTGAGTTTCAAACGATGTTTTCTCTAAAATGATGAAAACAAGCGATGATAATAATAATTAATTATTTAGTGATAATCTATGGATATCATTTATAATATGATAATGGTGACCTCACATGCCTGCAGTGTACAAGAATCTTCACAAACCGAGATTGGCTACATGAGCCACATGAGAGCACAACAATGACATCAGAGATAAACCAGTCATGATGGCCCAAATCAGTCGAACTATTACCTACATACATATGACAAGCTTATTTAGGAATGATCATTATTGCCTCATTAAATATTAAATTTTAACCTTAATAAATATTTTTAAATGTGGTCCAACAAAACAATAAATCCCTACCAAAATGATAACACAACTTACATTAAAATATTAAAGAATAATACTCACATTAAAAGTCATTCTTATATGTTGCCATAGTCCCTTAATATCTTGAATGCAGCAGTCTTTTGGAAGGTCGTCAGATCTTAAAGAGAGTTCCACTGATCTACAAAATACTTGCTGTTAAAATATGTTTTTTTTTAAAGAAGTATAGCAGAAACAATATTTCAAAATTATACTACTCACTTCCACATATCTCGATAATCAAGTTGTTTCTCTTTTGTTTTACATATGCTATTTATTAATTTTAAACGCCATTCATCACTCCCTATAACAATGTGTTGTTTTATTATTTATAAATGTGCTATTTAGATATAATAATACATAAATAAATTTTAATAAATCATAGAAGAGGTTCATATACACTCTCAACAAAATTCTGCATACACCATATATGAATTTTGATGAGTCTATAATAAAATAAGAGAAAAGTAACATATCCAAACAGCAGAACCCAAAAAGATGCCCAAATTAATCATTCATTCATCAGTCAGCATGTAAATCTAATAGAACACTGAATAACTCACTATTTTCAAATCATTCCAATTTCTTATTAGAATTTATTGATAACATATTTGACATACTCGTTCTAGTTAATCTTTTTAACATACTCGACACAACTAGACATTTATACTCAATGTTAATTTAAAAATACTAGAAAAATAAGATATTAAAGAAATACATTAAAACATACTAGAAATAATTCTACAACACCATCCTCAATTTATTGTTGTTCAAATTTTGGTTGTTATAAAAGAAGTTACGCCATATGTCATAAATAGCATAATATCATATTATGACAACAGTTCTACCAGATTGCCAAGTCATTTTACTGCTGATAATAAACTGAGTAACTCTTCAATATATCAGGTATACAAGATAATACTCACAAGACTCATATTTGTCTAATATTGTTGTCCTACCAAAAAGTTTCTCAAACATTTGATAATATTTCCAGTTTTTATTCTTTGCTTTCTTTGCTATCTTGTATGTCTGCAAAATATAAAATATTACAAGAAGTTTACAGATACCCTTAAGAATAAATTTGATTGTTGTTTTGTATTTGTTATCATCAGTCTCTTTTAGTCCACTGCTAGACATAGGCCTTCCCTAATTAACATCGTTATATGTAACATCACACCTGTAATCCCCGAAGAGGTAGACAGAGGAGTGTAGTACACTTCCACATTTCACCAGTTATGTTTAAATCCCATGGAATAGGTGGTGAGCTTATTTTCATACACCAGGCACAGATCTAGTGTCTGAGTCACTACTAGAAATTCAAAATTAGAAAAATCTAATAATACCCAACCCAGGATTTGAACCCAGGACCTCCCGTTCGGCAGTCGCATTTGCAACCACACGACCAATGCGGCAGTCAACATCATTATACACCTTCATATGGTGTTTTTCCTGTAGTGCTGGGTGTCTAAGTTGTGAATAGCTGAGTAATATTATAACAACATGATCTTATTATTACACATTAAATTAAACATACTCACATCATACATGTATGACCACTTTTTTCTCACATGTTTAATGGTCATCTCAACTGGGAAACCATTTTCTATAAGGATTTTATAAAATTCCCTGTATAACAAAACACACTTATTAATTCATATAATATCAAGTTGACCATAGAGTAAGGAAACATAGTAACATAGAATATATTTTTATTCAATCTCTCAATATTTAACTAATAGCTTAAAACTGAAAAATCTTGAATTGTAAAGAAGATATAAAATAAATGTTCATCTATAAAAGTTACTCTTAACTTTGCCTTTTACTGTCTGATCTTATTGAAATTACATATGCCTGAGTCTGCCTCGTCTAATTCAAACACGTAAGTGTCAAACACTTAAGACTTTTTAAATAAAAGTCTGATTATATCAATTTGTTTAGCCACTAATAATATGATACAAAAAAAAATTTAATTACCACATATTTTATGACTACAAATAAGGAATTAATAAACTTTCGAAAATATACAATAGGGTGTATTTTTTAATAAAATCTTAGAAACTTCCACTGTATCACATGAATGAACTAAGCATTGGCCACTCTTCGGGTGTTGCAAGTGTCCATAGGGGACAGTGACCACTTACCAGCAGGTGGCCCGTCTGCCTATTTGCTAGGCTAAATATTAAAAAAAAATTAACATTGCTGCTCTTGTTTTTTAAGTTTAAAATTGTTTCTGCAATGTTTACTAAAGTATTCGGTTTGCTAAGGCTAAAATAATTATATATCACATACAGAACAACTTACAAAACATAAGTTGAGGCCATGATCACTATATTGAGAATCAATAATTAATCAATACTGCATTTGTCTAAGAAATGACTGGGAAACTTTCCACATTAAAATATGACTGTAAATTCACGAACTTCCGATGTAAACAAGTGTAAAATGTTATGTACTAACCCCCAAGGTTGCTTTTTTCTTTTAAATAACCAGTCATTATCAATACGGAACTGTATTAAGCGTTTGTTTAGCTCTGGAGTCCCTGAAACAGCGGTAGCAAATTAAATACGTGTGCGTTACATGCAACACTTTCATTCTTATTGTACTTACAGACGAAAATTTTCTCTTCCATAGCACTTAAAACTTGAATAGAGATTTAATTATAAAATCCTTACATTTAAAGTATTTTTATTATTACAAAAACTAGACCTATTTAAATTACTTTTGAAAAACTTTGTTATAAATTTCAATTGCTTGACGGCTAGACTTAGTGACTGTCATATCAAACAAATAGATACATGACATATACCTTACAAAACATTTTTTTTTTATCTCCATGACTTCAAGCAATATTCACATTCAGGCATTTTTTAAAATCGCCATTCTGAGAACGTTGTTCATTGTTATTCGGAGATAGTCGTTATCAAATGATAATCATTATGATACGACCGATATTAGGAAGCAAATATCTTCAAATTAATGGTTTACTAGGTAAAGAGGTAAACTTATTACACATACACTTAGTCTTTTTTTCTTTAACCCCGTTATCAGTCCACTGTTATAATTAAAAACATAAAAAATAATTTCAATTAACACACAAAGTGGAACAATCTAGAAATATCTAGATGTAATATTTTTTCATGCAATAAATCAAAATGTTTATTTCAACTTTGTGATGTACGTCAGTTAATGTGTAATTGTCAATACTGAATTCACGTGGTTCTGTCCTGGTTCAAGTCTTGAAGTGAACGAAGTTCTTAATTTCAGAATGCGTTTTAAATTAATGTATATCACGGTGTAGTATTGATTTCAATACGAAACGATGCATCGTTTGATCTCAGCTAGAAATCTATATCAAAGTAACATTCACGGAATCGCGTTACCGTCAAATAATACATTGAAAAGTTTTTCACCGGCCACACAATGTTCTTTTTGTCGAAAGATTTTTCTAGCGGAACATTACACAGGTAAAATTTCAATATACAATTCACTATATGTATATATATATTAAACTTGCCATAAATCCGTTTTAGTACTAATGTTTTTTATAAACATAACCTTAAATGCGCGTTGCATAACATTCTGTGTTAGTTCCAGGCAACGTTTTTCTTGTTCGACATCAATCGACGAGAACGGCTAACGCTGTGAAATCGGCGAAAAAGAAGCCGAGACATAAACATTACAAGAACTATGGCGAAGTAATGGAAGGTCGGTTGTGTATAGATTATATTATTTTATTTTGTTTATGTTTAACGGTAACAAAATTTCGTTTTTTTTTTCAGTTAATCAAAGTAGTATGACTGAATCAAAAGTATCTATCAGCAAGTTACATGCAGAACATCTGTCTAAGTTGGCTAGCAGTCCAGCATCCCTTGGACAACTCTCTCAGTTAACAACTAAACCTGCAAAGAAACCTCACACCAATGACGTTGATCCGGAACTGTTGAGAAGTGTTAAGGAGAAGATATTAAAGAGACATTCACCTTCAGTTTCTCAAGGAATCAATGTAGAAAGTGATAATTGCACTTTAATATTTACTAGTCACAAAATTTCGGCAACGGAAGATAGATTTAAAACAAGACAATACTTGGATATGGTAAAAGAAAGTTACTATAGTTTTAGGAAAGAGACTCTTTATGATCAAAGATTGCAGGATTTGAGATATGCAATCAACGAAGGTGTAAATCAAGAGTTTGATTTGGAGACCAATGACAGCAAGATGAATAGTCCACATGCAGTATTTAGAGAGTTATTTATAGATAATAATAATTTAGATAGTTATGATCAACAGCTTTTTAATCACTTCTCCAGTTTACAGTAAGTAGAAAGTTCTTATTCAAAATAATTTCATGGAAATTCCTTTTAGAAATAATAAAATAGTAATATTTTTAGAAATAATAAAATAGTAATAGTGATAAAATAATGATACAGTAATAACACTTAAGAGTCCTCAAAAAAAAACAAAAAAAAATTCTATGAAAATGGCCTTCACCCTCCCATTTTGAAGTGGGGTGTCCGATGTTTCAACTGTGGAACAATAAAAGAGTGGAAAAAAAATTGTAGTAAAACATAAATCTATATAGGAAAGATGGCATTTATAAAAAAATATTGTGTTTAGCTCATTACCACTATTTGTTGAACTATCAACAACATAGTCATTTTACCATTACTACCTTGAACCCAACTAATTTTCTCTCAGAATTATAATAGGAAACCCTTGGCCAACAGTGGAATGATACAAGGGTTGTAAATAAAAAACCATAATTAGTGCAAAGCTTTTATAAATAATATGAATTTCTTTGACTGCCTCGTTGCTCGAGTGGTTGCAAGCAAGACTGCCTAACGGGGCATCCTGGGTTCAAATCCCGGGTCGGGTACTATTTTCGGGATTTTTCTAATTTAGAATTTCTAGTAGTGATTCTTAAGTCTGGTCTGCGCCGAAGTATGGCAATAGGCTCAGCACCTATTTCACGGGACTTAAACATTACTGGTGAAAGGTGGGAGTGTACTACAGTCCTCGGCCTACCCCTTCGAGGATTACAGGCGTGATGTTACAAAATTCTTTGAAATAGGTTATTTTTAAAGTTATATTTTCTTATTGGTTATAGATATCAAGGCATGCCACATCCAGCTTTAGATGAGATATATGATGATCCCTCATTGCATACAGAAATAGATCCCAAAGAGGAGCCAGAATTGGAACATGTGAAGGAAAACATTGCCAAGACATTGAAAGTTAAAAAAGAGTATGTTTATGTCCAATTTATTGTTATCAAATAGTACTTCAATACCTCATGACACATAAATATATGATTTAACAACTTATTTAAACCGAGGTCTTGTACGGTTCTAATTTTTAGCTAGATTGTTATTGAAGGGGAGGTCATGTTATCAAGAGATCATAGAACAGACATGTTTCATATATCCAAAAAATGTACTTATGTATAAGATGGTAGAAATGGTGTCTGTGTAAAGAGTAATAAGTTATGTTATGTTCATAAACATTTTAATATACCAAGTGAAATATAATAGATTAAATCTTTTTTAAAACTCACTGGCATTACAAACAAAAGAAAGCTGAAATGTTATGATATGACAAATACTTTCATCACAAATTATGTAAACAGGATGATTGATGTGTTTGACAGTTTATTTTATCCTATCTATATCTTGCAACTTTGTAAAACCCAAAGCATGCTTCAAATTAACGTCTACTTTGCAACCTTTCAAAGATTGTCCGTACTTGATATACACAATAATTAATATATAATCACTAACTATGCAGGCAGCAAGCGATAAAGCAGAAGAAGAAGAAACAACGGGAGAAGAGACGTGCGGTGCAGGAGTTGAATATGAAACATAACAGACAGGAGTTGGAGCATGTTAGCAAGCAAGATGCACTTCACCGCCTGCTCACTGCACACTTGCAGCTACTGTGTTCCCTTGACATGGTCTCCGAGGTGAGAATTGATCACTACACATTCCATTTACTGCATTACTTACTGCATAAGTAGGACAGGCTAAAAATGTGTTGATTAGTTAACCTGTTGTTAAATGAATGAAGCAATCGGGTAATCTATTGTTAAAATAAACATTATCCACATATAGAATACAGAACTACTGTAATATAACAACCGCAGAGGACAGAACATATGACTGCCTTGTCGGTCAAGTTGTTGCAAGCGAGATTGTGGATCAAGAGGTTCTAGGTTTATTCCCCGGGGTCTGGTTGTACTGGATTTTTCTATCTTGAAATTCCTAACGGTTGTTCATAGTCTGGATTTGTGCCCAGTGCATAGTGATAGAATTATAGAATAGGGGGTGAACCCCTATACCGTAATGGGACAAAACATTAATGGTGATGGTGAAATGTGGGAGTGTTATACATGCCTACCTCTTCAGAGATCATTGGTGTGATGTTGTGTGAATGCAAAACCCTGTTAGAGATTATAAATCCTTATCTTGTTGCTTAAACATTTGTTGCTCTAGTTTGATAAGCCATTCAAGACAACTAATTCAATTTTATCGTAAAGAGAGTTATATGGACATATTGCTGTTGTGTAAACATTTTTAATTGAAACCTATATATATTCAGATGTTAATTTTTGTTTTATGTGGTATAAAAGTTCTTCATCCTTTTTATGGATATTTATAATATTTCACAATAATTTTTATTACATCTATATACATACATCACCATGATTATTGGCATACTCCCGTCCACTGCTGGACATAGGCCTCTTCAATGGCACACCACTGAGCTCGATCTTCAGCTCTTCGCATCCAACCACCGCCAGTCACTTTGCGTGTATCGTCATTCCACCTAGCTGGAGGGCGTCCTACGCTACGTTTGCCAAGTCTCGGTCTCCACTCATGAAGCCTGTTTCACGCTGTTTTACAAAGATGCTAATATTACATAGAACATAGATGTGCATACCGGCGACTTAAACAATAACTTAAAAATCAAATGTAATGATATTATTTTATTTCCGATAATAAATAAAAGAAAATAACATGACGCCTGTAATCCCCGAAGGGGTAGGCAGAGGATTGTAGTACACTCCCACGTTTCACCAGTTACGTTAAAGTCCCATGGAATAGGTGGTGAGCCTATTGCCATACACCGGGCACAATTCCAGACTCAGAATCACTACTAGAAATTCTAAATTTGAAAATTCCCGTAGTACCCGACCCGGGATTTGAACCCAGGATCTCCCGTTCGGCAGTCGCGCTTGCAAGTAAATAAATAACATTGAGGTATTTTTATTGGATCACATTACTACTTCGAAGTTAATACTATCTTCTATCATATAAAAAAAATGCTAAGTTAAATGTTCTATATATAATCATTTCTTTTTTTCTGTTTCAGGGTCATCAAGTGCTTCAATATTATAGGCATAGGAGTACTAGGGCTGACCGACCCAAAGTTACCGATGTCAGAGTATACAATACCTTGATGCATGGATATGCCTTTAAGGTAACTAATTATGTAAATTGAAAGGTACATGCCTAACTTCTGGGTTCGGAGACTGCATATACACATGATGTACATGACTATTTAAAGAAGCCATAGTTTTTAAAATAACATCAGGTAATGGTTTCGTATTTATGTCCAACTTTTTATAGGGTGACTTGGACAGTGCCCAAGAGTTACTATCATTCATGACCGATGACAAAATAGAGCCAACTGCCCAAACATATGCAGCTGTGTTCGAATGTGTGGAACGGAGCACAGTTGAAGATAAGATTTTAGTACTAGCCCATCACCAACAGAAAATGCAAGAAAAGGTTAGTGCATTTAATTTAAAAACAAAATAGTTGTGAAAATCTTTTACAATTTTATTTTATAAAATTTTCATTAAGTAGGATACAACATTTAATTTGTTCTTTCTGCACACTGGTTTACACAGCAATATTTTAAATTATATTATACCATTTCTAGGGCATCACCTTAAATGATCTACTGGACAAAACAAAATTTCTGTATGACCAGCGGGAAGTAGTTTTACAAGCAGTGAGGCGGTTACAACCAGACTTTACACCAGATTACACCCCACCCTTGTTAGACTATGACTGTCCATTGCTAGAAGACCTCAAGTTGGACAACTATGAGAACAGGAAAGGGTTATTCATATGTCCAGCAGACAATCTCCTTACACTGGATGAACTTAAGCAGAAAGGACGGGAACAGCTGGAGATGGAGATCAGTGGAGAAATTGAAGTAGAGAACATTAGTGCGAAAAACAAGGAAAGTTCGTCTGTGAACACTTATGTAAGGGTTTTGTTTAAATTTCTAATATTTTTGAAGAAATTGATAAATGTAGAAAAAGCTCAATGGGTCTGAAATGGTAGAGATATTTGGTGATAAGTGTTTCTACCCTGTAACAGACCTAGTGTGATGATATAATAAATATTCTCTTC
>DWJK01000265.1:0-24470 GCA_018248815.1 Croniades pieria auraria
TTCGTATATAACGCGATATTTCAAGTTTTCCATCTTGTGAACAGAACGAAGTCCAAGAAAAATTAAATGGAGGAAAAACAAATGAATTACGAAATTCAAAGCAGAAATACACGAGCCTAAATTTGAAATTTGTTTGAACTTGGAATTCCAAACCAAACCCTACGATATTTGAGGTGAATGTGGCTATTTCATCAAAACGCTGATTTTATATGTAAGGACCTAATAAAAATAAAATAATAAAAAACAAATCTTCCAAAAAGTGTTAGTTCTATATCCGTGGTGTTCACTAGAGTTACATCTTCCTCATTAAACCGCTCTATAATCAAGATAGTTTCCCGTAGTAGTTTCAAGTTGGCTAATTTATGGTTCCGATTTCTGTGCTTATTCCTTTTACCAAAGATTTATATAACGTACATAAGTTATGGCCGCGATCTGGTTTTTGTTCTTGGTAACGTCTGTTCAGAATTATATCGGAGAAATCGTTATAGATGGACGTTGGAAATTTTTAAACGAAAATTAGTTTTATTTCAATGTAATAACTATTGAGAAATGAAACTAATTAGGATTCGTATCATTTTTTAAGATCGGTGTTACCACTACGCTTACATACTATCGGAATTAGGGTCAATATGTTACATACAAAGACGCGAAAGATATTTCCACAAACGAAAGATAAAGGTCTTCGAGTCGGTTTCTCTATTGGACCGCGTCGTCAAAAGATTTTCGATCCGCTGGTCCATGTCTAAGTTTGTCCTTGGAACAACGAAACTACGGTGATTGTTCACTGGTTCGACTAATTGCTCTTCTTGCTACACTTGTTGCAGATTTAAAATTTGTCCTTGAAAGATATTCCTGGATGATTTGATAGTGATTGAATTCCATGCTTTTATCTGATTCAAAGGTTTCATATAGGCTCTGGCTGTGGGCGTCCGAAATCTTCATCATTATCATTACCATCAGTCTCTCTCAGTCCGCGGCTCGACATACATAGGTCTTCTCTAGTGATCGTCATCGCGCCTTGATGTCTTTCCTGATAGAAATCATACTGTACATAATTGTACCGTCACAAATTAGATTATTGTCATAATTTGGTATTACCCGATTGCTTCGCTACGCTTGTCAAAGAACTATTCGAAAGATTATAGCAATTAAAATATTGGTATTACGAAATTTTAATCACGGATCTTAAACAATCCTTAAATTGAACTTTATGTGAATATATTACATATCCAGTGTAATCCTAAGCGAAGCCTTTCGTGGTTTTGAGATTCGGAACTGAAACTAATTTAACATTGATAATGTTGACCATTGTTGTTGAAGGATGTATATGTAAATAATTTCTGACTATAATGAACCAAAAATGGGAGCCAGATAATGATATTGTAACTTCCTTTTAATTGAGAAAACCTCGAAAAATAGAAAAAAGTTGACAGATTGAATAAGCCCCTCATCTGTTTTAACGCGTACTATAAAAAGGACGCGCGGTCAAAAACTCTTGGGAGCTGTAACAATTTTCACGAAACCCCGAAACAAGCTTATTTAAAGATACAGCGTGTAACTTTTCCAATGTTACTCTTCCATACATACATATGACTTTCGAACTAGAAAATGAAATGTACTTCGGAAACAAAAGATAATTTTTTTTTCTCACTTATTTTTACCTCAAATAAGTTTGGGAATTTACCAAGATGAACCGTTACGCTAAATCGTTTCTGCTGCAGTCTGCCAAAGATCGGAACTCCCTCTCAGAGGCTATTTGTCCTGATATGAACAACTTGAAACTTTCTAGACAAGTGAGCTAAATCCTAGGCCACATCTCGTCTACCATCAGGCATTATTGTATTATCAAATGCGAGCTATTGTAGGTATTATAAAGTTAGCGTAACATCACGCCTGTAATTTCCAAAGGAGTAGTGTAGTACACACCCACGTTTCATCAGTTACATTTGTCCCATGGAATTGGTGATGGTAGTTAAAAAATTAGATATTAAAAAAACTGACATAACATCACTCCTGTAATCCCAGAAGGGATAGGCAGAGTAGTGTAGTACACCCTCACGTTTCGCCAGTTAGTTTACGTCCCATAGGTAATGGTGGTTAAAAAAAATTGGGCTTTCCAAAATACCTAAGAAACATTTATGTATATTGAAGTTCAAAAATTATTGCTCATCTTTGACCATTCATTTTGATCTTTTAACAATTATTGGAATTTTCAGGTCGATTTTATGATTCAACGAGGACATTGAGGTCATTGATCCTGAAACTTACTCCAACCGAAACTCACAAGCTTGCACAGATCCCCAACAAAACTATTTGAAATTCAATCAGTCAAGAACTTGAACCAAAACTTGGAAATTTATTAAGGAACAGAGGGTGGATAATACGGAGATTTCAAGATTTTTCAACTGAAACATCTTCAGCATTAAAATCTATATAATAACGGGTATCTCCTGTTTATATTCAATAGCGGTTATAGACTCAATGTTCTGGCACGTAAAACGTTCCAAGAGTATTTAGATTGGCAACATTGAACTCACTTCTATCATTTCTTATGCGCACATCTTTACGTCACAGTTAGAGTACCAATAATAAGAAAAAGTATCAAAGGTTTTCGAATATTACATTGCTAATACTATTATATCGTCACGCCAATTTCCTTAAGAGGTAGGCAAAGAGCATAAAGTACTATATATCCGTCTTTTTACCCACTTGGTGCTACTCATACATTCATAATTCTCTTCTTTTAAAATGTTAACAATATTATTAGCTATTATATGATTTCAGCGATGACCTTGTAATAAACTCTTATATATAAACGTACCTACCGATGAACTAGCGCAAAATCTGTCAGCGCTCACGTCGCCCTAATGACGTCACGTCGCTAGGACATCTAGAGGGCCAAACTTATGAACAGTAATCCTCTACTCCGGAAAACCGACGAATTTACTGAGAAATTTATTTGAAAAATTCCCACAGCAAATACGTGCGGCGAGTTTCCAAGGCGTCCTTTGAACAGGCTGCGTTGAGGTTTTTGAATACGCAACGTTCTCGTTACACACGTGATTGAAGCTAAAGGGTTTGATAGTGAACCTGAGTATTTGTTAGTTTAAAATTTGCCCTTAAATGTATGGGTGAAAAGAATTATTATCATATTTACTCATTTGAAATTATTGCTACGTTTTAAGAAATAACAACAATTCATAAACCAAAGCTAAGTTATTTTCTATCAATCAACAAAATCCAATCCAAGAGTGGGTTAGTTTTTGGATCACATTCTGTCTAAATCAAAAAATTTAGGCATGACGAATTCTGACAATACAGTTAATAACGAGGTAATGCTTTTATCACCAACATTCCGTGATCACAGCAATATTCTGTAACACGTCCATTGCTTGTTATGTTAGCTTGACGAATTACGTAAATATTCGATGACTAATGTATGAAGTTCTAAATATTATTATTTATTTTGGTAAGAGACTATAGCATTTTAATTGGGAGAACTGATCAGATTAGATTAAGTTAAACTTAAAAAAAAAAATCGACCCATTTATCATTCCACTGTTGGAATATGGGTTATCTCTCATATTGAGAGGATTAAGGCCATAGTCCGCCACGCTGGCCAAGTGCGGGTGGGCAGACTTCACACACCTTAGAAATATTTTTTCTTTTTTATAAATTCTAAGGTGTGCTGGTTTCCTCACGATGTTTCTCTTTACTGATGGCAACTGATATTGTAATTTAAAACGCACTTTTGTATAGAGGTGTGCGCTATGGATCTGAACCCAGCACCCCCGGAGTGAGAGACTGAATTCTTAACCACTAGGCTATCACTGTTAATATCACTGCTAATTATTGTAAACTTAAAACTTACATTTTATTAAAAGAAAGACATTACAATAGTTTGATATCAAAATTACCTTGTCTCTGTATAACCATCTACGGAGAGATATACTTTACGATCACAGATATATACAGAGATATATACTGGACGATCAGAGATATATACTTTACGATCAGAGATATATACTTTACAATGAGAGATAGATATATACAGAGATATATACTTTACGATGAAAGATATATACAGAGATATATACTTTACGATGAAAGATATATACAGAGATATATACATTACGAATATAATTAGTAATACCACGCGTACTATCGTTTATGCACCTCCCTATCATTAAAAGTCATCATCATCATCATCGGCCTATTTCATTCCACTGCTGGACATAGGTCTCCCCCAATGAGCGCCATCGCGTTCATAATACATCATTAAAAGTAAAAATGACTAATAGTTCATTTATCTTACCGTTTCATCTAATGTATTAATTAGTGTGTTCAGTTTGACGTTAACTCAATCGATAATTAATTAAATATCTCGTTTTAAAAATTACAAGTATGCACTAGTACCTAATACTCTTATTTCATTTGTTAATAGTATAGTGTGTGGATGCATCCCTTTGGAAATAGGTCTAGTGGTGTTAGTGAGCAGGCTTCTAGGAGACTAGATTAGGTGATTAGATTAAATACGTGACTAGCTATATTAAGAGATTAGTCGGACTAGGCGACTAAGTACGAGAGTAAGACTAAGGCGAGCGTGCGTGAACCAATTTCAATGACAGTGCCACTTTAATTTTCGCAATCGCATAAATATTTAATATTCTTTATTTTTGTTTCACGATATAAAAGTTTATACAGAGCAACGTTGACAAAACTCGTTGCAATAACAGTTACGCGTCCCTTGTGTGAAAACGGCGCCCGTTGACGTATTTCCATCGCTTCTGGTTTCGCATATCGAAATAGACAAACGGCAGTTTATTCCTTATCTTTAAGTATATTAGCATCGCAGTTGACTTTTCCCTCTTGGCAAGTGTACTGCTCTATAAGAGATGGTATGAAACAATGGTATATGGATAATATATAAAGAGAGAAGTGTATGTAGTATATCTATATAGTTAGAATTTATCCACTAACTCCTGGATTCCGGCTTTAAAATCCTGCCGCGTGCCTCTAAAAATGTGTTTCAAGAATTAATATCACTTGCGAAAACGAGATCTCTACTCCTTAGAATTCCCCATGATGTTTTCTGAGGCATTTGAAATTGCCAACCCGGATAAAGCTAGGGTGGCAGACTATGGCCTTCAACCTTATTCTGTGAGGAAACTTGCGTCTAGCAGTAGAACGGCAAAAGAGTTAATGATAGTGACGAAACTCAAAGCGACGTTTAAGCTAGTACTAAACTTGATAATTCATTTGCCGTGTATAGTTTAAGGGTTGTAAACACTAACAGGGGTGTGGTTCAGTGATCCGATTAAGCATTGATAAATACGGATTCCCTCCCCCATTTGGCTCGAAGCCAGTAATGCTTGCTTATTTTGTTTTGACCACGACTCGTAGTTGGGAGCAGTGTAAGCTTGTAATCCTATTATCTCGGCATCCAGCTAAGAAGCTGTTAGCTAACATATTGGTTTTAAAGCTATTTGTCAACTTGTCTTATTTTTTTAAATTTAATTTTTGTCTTTAATTAGCTGCCTGGTTGGTTAAGTGGTTGCAAGGCTGCTGATTAAGAAGTCCTAGGTTCAATTCCTGTGTTGGGTACTATAGGATTTTTCTAAATTGGATCTCCCAGCGATAGCTGGAAGTTAGGTTCTGTGTCCTGTTTAGGAATTGGCTCATCCCCTATTAAGTAAAACGTAACTGATGAAACGTGGGAATGGAAGATCCCTTCCAAAATTACAGGTGTGATGTTACGATTAAATATTTAAATGATGATTAAATATTTAAATAAATGATGATGATAAACAATCATTTTTGGCGATATATTTGGGACAAATTAAATTGCTATCTTTAATTTGCTAAGTGTTAATTTAAACTAAATAACTACCGTTTAACTTTAACCGTTATTTCAAATTTTTAGGCGTTGTTCACGCGCTCAGTAAGTGGTCAGTGTCTTTTGGAACAGACCAAGCTAATTACTTCCTTAAAAAACATTATTATACCTATATTTTTGTTATGGTTATTATATGATCACGCTAGGTGACTGCCTCGTTGATCGAGTGGTTCCAAGCAGGATTGCCTATCGGGAAGTCTTGGGTTTAAATCTCGAGTAGGGTGCTATTAGATTTTTCTGATTTAGAATTTCTAGTAGTGACTCGGAGTCTGGAATTGTGCCCGGTTTATGGCAATAGGCTCACCACCCATGGGACTTAAACGTAACTGGTGAAACGTGGGAGTTTACTACACTCCTTTACCACCCGTTCGGGAATTACAGGCGGGATGTTACATCTTATCACGTTAGGTCTTTTACTGCGTAGGCAGAGAACACTGACTGTCAGATATTTCTATCTTTAAAAAACTGATGTGCTTCTTATATGGTCATCTCTCTATATGCAGGTATTCTGTATCCGATTTTAAAGCAATAAATTAATTAATGTAAATACAAACTGAAACAAGTTATCTCGAATTAATTGTACATACATATATCCTTCACCTCAGCGATATTCATACTTTTATTAAGTATTTTGGCAAATCCGAGCTGAATTGAGTGGGGGAGGGATAGGAGGAAAATCCAGTACCTTATTGGAAGCCACGGTCTGAACCCGCACCTCCTGCAAAGACTTGAGCTGTAAGCTTCACCAGTGGGGTGCAGTACATATGGTTTTTTTTCAGAATTGGGAGGGTGATAAAATGTTCCTTATTTTTAGTCGGGGTTATCTATCATGTATATCGGCGTAAAAAATACTGTAGACGATGTACATATATTGATACAAACCTCGTTACGTTTCCCAACCTGTTGATAACCTTTAGAATACCCGGTGGGATTAATCCACACTATCGTTCAGCAGAAGTTCGATGATTCTACTTTCGCGTGCTCGTATAACTTTTCGACCACTCTTCTAACAGTAAGCAGCAGAAAGTACCAAAGTTAGGGCAAAGACTTTGCCATGGTCAGTGGCAACTAAATGCAGGGCAGCAGGCGGTAGCTCAAAATGAATCAAGATGTTGGAAGCATGCGGCAATAGGCAGTTCTTACCTACAAACTAAGCGATTGTCTGACGGGTAGACTGCAGCGGCGGCCAGTGAAGGGCGAGCTCAGAAACAAATGACAGGCGAACCAAGCGAATGCAAGGATTTGCAAAATGTGTTGCAATTCGTAATACCAGTAACTTTAGGCGATTTTCTAGTGCATAATATGATGTCATAAGATATAAGTGGATAATATAATAGGATGTCTATTAAAGCTTTAATATGAATATCTAAATAGAAATCAATATGGCTGTATTTAAGTTGGAAAGGTACATACATATCTTCTGTCCAGGTCTCTCACGGAGTAGACAGCGACCTCGAAGTGCCTAATATCAGATCACATTTATCACTCTCTTCAAGTATGTGCGCCGGTCTCAGTGACATGTAACTCCGCAAACAACTCAAAGTTTAAACATTTCCAATAAAGTTAAAAAGGTTACAAGATTTTAAAAAAACATTTGAACTTGCATAGTGGCATTAGTTCATTAATTATGAATTTTAAGGGTTACACCTTATACTGTCCAGGACTTGTATAGTGGGCAGAAACCTTTATTTCTGATATCCAATAATACACAGTACACATTGTATCTCTATCGCGTGAAGCTTCACGAGTTCGAAATTGGACTCTCAGTTATATTTATCACATGGACATTGAAAGGTTTCGTGTTAATTTAGTGCGTATTAAAACATAATTAAAATACACCGTGTTTAAAACGTAGTGTTTAAAGTATTAACATTGTTATAATTAATAAACAATAAATGGTAACAATGAAGTGTACATTATTAGTGTTAATAGTTTTTGTCAGCACTGAAAGTGTTTGGTCCCGTGACATAATATCATACCCTTGTTCTGGATCGCGACGGGTTATCACATATTTTAAACCCAACCAGCCTAATGATAAAAATAATCGATATTCAGTGCATATGGTGCTATTAGTACCTTCACAGTCAACTCCACCGCAGACGGTGATCCAGATTGACTTTGACTCGGAAGCAAAAGTTTTTCTGGTACTGTGATTTTAATATATCGTAACACATATTTTATTTAGCAATTTTTATATCATTTATCCATTGACATGTGTTCATTAGTTAGATTTCGTTTAGAAATTTAGACGTTGGCTTGTCAAATCTTCAAACGTTTTTGACACTGCAAACTTTGATCTAATTTCATTGATGGCTATCCATTTAAACTTTGCTTCTACGATATTGATCTGGTTTTAGTTCTATTTTCTAACGTTATTTCTTGTGTCAACAGCAAGTCCACTTCGATCGACTTGAAAAATGGCATGCCGCAAGGCAAAAATACTGCTTTATTTTTGTAATAAGCTATTTAATATTACTCACCATGTCATGCATCATTTGTATTTCTGTATTCTCTATCTTTATGTTTGAACTAACATTAACGTACAGTTTACAATGAATAATGTAAATGTTCTTCTAAATTTGTTCCTAGTTATTAAAATGTCAAGCAAAATAGATATTCGAAGCTGTCCAAAATAATCTTTCCAATTGGAGTATCTTTAAGATAGTTTCATTTATCATAGTCAATTTATCATCGGTTTACGAAACTTTTACTGAATCATTCGATATCATTAGCAACTAGAATGTTTAAATATCCATCCAATGCATAATTCTAGGTTTCTTTTCTGTATGTACTTCATTATTAATAATATCTACATACACTGTCTCACGTTTAAAAGAACCTCATTATCGTTACACTACGTACGGTAGGATCTTTTCGGTATTTTAGGACTTAATAGATTTAATGTCAGTTAGACATAGTTTATGTTTTAATCATACCTATTGTATTTGTTCCTATTTCAGTCATCAGCCGTTTGATTTTATCACAGTTCTGTAATAATCTATCAGCCAATATTTGAATAGTATCACTTATAAATAGCTTTATCATTCTTACATGTCATATTTATTTTGAACCGTGTACTATGTTAATGTAACGTTCTTTTTTCTGTAATACAATATTTGTATCTGGAGATGTGTTATGTCCTATCTATATAATGTCATATACAAGTGTATATGTATTTACTGTTATATAATATATTTTACCTTAGGTATTATGTTTATGTTTCTGTCATATTTAATTTTGTCCATTAATTACGTTATTGTCGCCAAGCATTTTATAACTTAATTTGTATATTTGTGGTCATATTTTGATATGTTAACAGGCGTGCAGTAGAGCGTATGAGTAAATATAGGCGTGTAAGTGTGTGTAGAGAGTGTGTGTGGGCGTGTAGTAGAGTGTATTAGTAAATATAGGCGTGTGAGTGTGCGTAGAGAGTGTGTGTGGGCGTGTAGTAGAGTGTATTAGTAAATATAGGCGTGTGAGTGTGCGTATCCTTGTGTTGCGTTTGTGGATGTTGTGTGATGTAAATAAATACTGCTGTACCTGCATTGTTTTGCTAGGGTCTTCTCTCAGAATAAGAAACGTTAATTTGATCCTAAAATGCAAATATCGTAAAGAGGCGCGCGTCAGGATTTGAAACTAGGACACCTGGAATGGGTGACTGAATATTAAACCACCGAGCTATCATTGCTACAATGTCAATTATTTGTGAATGTTAATTTTTATCTTAGTTGCGGTGACCGCTCATCAAACGGCCGGAGAGCTGCGTAGCAGATACGGCGGCTACTGCTATTCTGATAATGTAAAAATACAAAACACAAAAAAAAATTCTATCAAAGTTTGGAGAGATTCATGTTACTTTTTTATTTCGTTTAATCTCCGCAGAGCTGTATCGTATGAAAATAATTTCGATAGTCATGTATCTTGTTCCTAAAAACATTACAGACCCGCTATGCGAGTAGATACGCTTTGACCTTTCGATAAATGTTTGCTTACACATGTACAACAAGTACATGACTGCTAATGTAAAATCTGTTTTTATATCTTTGTCATGATCACCACGCGTTTTATGGTCTATTTTGAGTCACTGACCTATGAAAGAATTCGACTAATCTACTGAGCTAGTCAACTATGGGCTAGAAGTCGCCATATGTCTCAAAAAAATACCGGATTCCCCCGTGCTAGATCCTTCACGATGTTTTCTCACAGCTGTAACGAGTGGCAATATATTTGACGAAAGCAATTTTTTTTTATATTTCAGACAACTGACATTGAACAATGCGTCACAGAGTCTAGAGGATATGAAACGTCTACCGTTATCAACTGTGACACTAGCGACACGAACGCTCTAGTGTTTCATATCAAGTTCTCCGTCAAAGGTCCATCTGTTGGAACTATACCTTATTTTAAAAGCATCAAGGTGAATGGTCATGAGGAATGTAATGAAGCCCGATTGGTAAATGATGTTTATTTACTAGATATGACTAGTATTATATATTCGTATTTAATGCTTCAATATCAATGGAAAACATATTCGTAATTATGCTAATTATATGTATCATTTACAACGGGCACATTCGTTATTATTACTTCTAATTTTACTTGCCTCGTTGCTCGAATGGTTACAAACCTGACTGCCGATCCTAAGGCCCTGGGTTCGAGCTCCGGGTTGGGTGCTGTGAGGTTTTTCTTATTTGAAATTCCTAATGTTACTCAGAGTCTGGATCAGTCTCCGGCGTATGGCAATAGGATCATTACCTATTACACGTTGAGACGTAAAACGTAACTGGTGAAACGTAGGAATGTACTACTCCCCTCTGCCTACCTATTCGGGAATTCCAGGCGTGTTGTTACGTTACGTTTTTTGTTTTAATTTGATAATGGTAGTAAATGCTGTAACATTTAATTAAAATATAATTCCATTGAAAGCCAGTTTTTAATGCAAAAAGAATGTAAATGTTTAGTGAATTAAATACTTTTATTGTTCCATTGTAATATAACTGATGATTTTAGGATTTTGGCAGTCCTATTAAAGATGGTTCGCTGACGGCCGCGGGCGGCTGCAGACACATTTCGCTCTTGTCTGCAATTGTGTTAATCTTTTTACGTAAAAAACATGATTTCGATCTAACTGCTTGTCCATTAACTTACTGGGTGAATTTCAGGGTTACTTGGATAAATACTTGATTGATTACCAGACAGACAGGTGTGGTGTACGGAAGGTTGCTTACACTGAGTTGATATACCACGGCCTGCCCACCAAACCGGGAGACTGGCCGTGGCACGTTGCTATATACCAACTATGGAGGGCCAGCAACATGTATATATGCGGGGGAACGCTTATTTCAAAAATCTTTGTTTTAACAGGTAAAGTATCTGACGTTGACTTTATAATAGTAATCATTAAATGTTTTAATTCAAATTATTGTACTGCTAAACACATACATTTTATTGTTTGCACTAGTTCTCTGTATATAAAGCTCTGCTGACCCTTCATCTATTAATATATAAGTATCATCATCCACCTGTTTAAATTCATTGTTAATAGGCCTCCGGTTTCTCGCATCGCCTACCGAAAGGGCTTAAGCACGTCTCCCGAAGTCCTGGTATTCGGCAAGTGGTCGGGCGATGTCATCTGTTGTCACCCCGAAACGTTTAATGTCGGTACTATACATGTATCCCAAATTACTTATTATTTTAGCCGCGCACTGTGTTACAAGAAACAAAGTGCCCCTCATTCCCGATATGTTGAGCGTCGTTCTTGGCAAGTACAATTTAATAGGAGGCGACATATCATCTCAGGAAAGAGAGGTAACACTTGTAATATGTTTATTTATCAACTATCTGGTTAACGTGACGCAGACTTTGCTTGTTTGGGTCAGACGGCTGTGCTTAAAATGGCCCCATTTTTCATAATTTCCTAGCTTTCTACCAGTCAAGTTCTTGAATTTGATAAGCATATTGAGTACGTTGTAAAAATTTGTTGCCCGTTATTTTGGAGCGGCGGTCATCTTGGATTTACAATAGTATTGAAGATCCATAATTTTATTAGAACTGAAGATGTGTGCAAAACTTCAATAACTAACTTTGAGCGTCCAAACCGAAGCTAAACAAAATCTTTTAAAAGGATGATCAGTAGAACAAATGTTGCAGGTTTTTGCTGTGATAGTGCACAAAGATTTCGGTTCACCGAATCGTATGGATAACGATATAGCTCTGCTCAAGCTGAAGACGGAAGCAATATTCACTGACTATGTGCAACCGGCTTGCATTTGGAACAGCGAAGCGATTGAACAATTATCGTCGGGCACAGTTCTTGGTTATGTTAGTACTGTTTTTATTTATTTTCTCCTGACCTACTTATGTGAGTCGAAACGTTACTGTAATTATTTTATGGAAAATCAAAAATTGTCATGATTATTTTCATTTTTGGGATCTGGTTTTTCAGGTGGTGGGATGGGGCAGGAACCAGGAACATACTCTGTCACCTCAACTGTTACAAGCGTCCATGCCAGAGCGTACATTCGCCGAGTGTGTCAGTCAAAACCCACTGTTTTACGGATATCAGCTGACTAGCAGCAGTAAGTTCTGCGCTGGTTGGGGCAATGGTGAGATTAACTAATAAGGACCTCTGATAGTAGTTTTTCCAAATATCTGTTGTGCACAGACACCGATCCGTTACAGTTTTATTATTAATATACATACGTGTAGATTTAAAAATTATTGATAGAAGAAAAGATGCGAATAGGTATTTCTATAGCAGGTCTGTTAGTCGAAAGATTTATAAATTCCGAATTTTTTTTAGTTTATTTTAATTATCTAAGCAAAAACATTTTCGAACATGGCCCGGCCCACCTACATTTTCTCTATTTAACTATCCTAGTAAAGATTTTTTATTATATTATGTAATGTATTATATCTATTTATATATACTATTTTACAGCTATTTAAATTATCTGCTGCCGTTCGGCCGCGATCCCGGCTTAAAAGTCCAGATGTAGCCTAAAATGGAGCACGCGTAACCTACCTACTCGTACATATAAAAAGCCTATTCACTCTTGCCTTGAAGAGTTTTCGTTTATGTGTCTGGAATCGGAGACGCTAGCACAGAGTTCCATTCCTTGGCTATCTAGAAAAGTGGAACCTAACAATTTCGTACTGGCCATTGGGATAATTAAGAGATAAGGATGGTACCTTCGCCAACGTCTAGATGATTAGTGTAGGAAAGGGGCTGAGAGTCTCAAGTCTTATTCATGGTTTCCGCATGCTTTCTCCAAAATATATCCTGGAGAATACTGTGAGACGAGCTATTCTACGACGGTGACTAACGTTTTGTACTTAAGTGATGGTGAGCGTATCGTCATGGACAACGTTTCCGTACCGAACCAAGAGCGTCCAGCAAATATTTGGCACATCTGTCCTGTAAGTGGCAGCAGTACTCTATGAAAGAGCGAACTTTTGTCTTAATTAAGATTAACAGCTACTCAGGCGCAAATCACTGCTTCACTCCGTTCAGAAAACCTAGCTTTTTCGCAGATGTTTTCGCTCTTATTTTGTCGTTTGAGACTTTGTCGTTGAGTCATCGAGGTTTGATGAGATATCTACACCCAAAACTTTAAATGGCCATTTAGTTTCATGATGTTTATAATATTTGCAATTTTGTTTCTAGTCGTTTATGTAAAATTTTTATCATTTTAGGTACATCACCGTGCAACGGCGACAGCGGAGGTGGTTATTTAGTATTCGTCCCGGACTCAGTGGAAGATAATTCTACTGATCTAAAAGGAGCCTGGCATATCAAGGGAATCGTTTCCATAGCTATTTCTCGCCAAGGAGAAGCCATTTGTGATCCCAACTACTACGTACTGTTCACTGATGTATACAAATATTTGTCTTGGATATTGTTACATACACGTTCTGTCATGTAAAGTTATCATTATCATTATTGCCACTATCGACAACACCATTATCTTCATTGTCGTAGTCATAATCGTTAGTTTTGTCTCAGTTTACAATTGGACATAGGCCTCTCCCACTGTGTAACATTTCGTCATATTCTCGGCGTATTGCATCTAGTTACTGCCTGCAGTCATTCGCAGATGGACATCCCACCTGGCCGGAGGGTCTATGAAAATCTATATTATTTTAAATTTAATTTCTCTATGTCATATTCATACTTTTTTACCTATGTGTATTATTAAAAACCGTGACTCCACGAACATATTATTCATCTGAAATATTTTTTAAAGTTAATAAAACAAGAATTTATTAAATTATTTACAATTTTATTTCATTTATATACATACTTAGTACTTATTATAAAAAACTTAGTAAAAAAACCAATACCTTAATGAAGCGGCCTTTCGTTTATCAAATTTTTTGTATAATTTTTTAACCGATTGTAACTAGGGGGCCGCATGAATCCATTCAATTCATTATTACCCTTAATTAAATTATTGATACAAATTTAAGGTGGGACCATTAACTAAAATCTGGGGATTTTTGTGGTAAAAAATATATTTCCGAAAGAGGTTGGACCCAAGTAGCAGTCATAAGGTAAGCATATCTAAATACGTTACTTTCGATCACATTATAATTTATAATATATCAATATTTTCATTCTATGATCGGACAACTGAAGTTAATGAAGGTCAAGCAAACAAGAAACCTGAAGATTTTTTCAAACTTTTGCCTTTCTGGTTGATTTACGAATGGAGTTGATGATACTTAAAAATATGGATGGTAACTGATCCTAGAACAAACGAAAACTTACCTCATTTCTCCCCAGAAAAGAAATATGAAATCTTCGATATTGTCAGGTTTGTAGACGCGTTTGATCCGTTATAATCGGCTGATCCATCTATACAATTGTCGGGTTCAATATGATTAGTGTTTATATACAATGTTAAGACCATCACGCCATTCTAAGCTTAAAGACTATTTACAGTAACGCTATACAATTCTTAGCACTAAATAATACCACTATTAAGTCTTCAAATGTGAGTAGATACTGTGGATACGGATATTGATGAAATACCAGGTTTCACTTGGTTTACGATGTGATCTTCTTGTTTCCTGGCGCGTTTCGGGCCGAGGAGTATCTTCTGAAGTTGACAAGCTGGGGCCTCCACGAATAGATGTAGTGGCAGGGCGAAAAGGAATGTGGTGCAGACGATACCAGCAAACAGCATAATCTACAAAGAGTGGTATGTTTTACAGAATACTTAAATTTTGTCGACGTTCTGTTTTAAGACACTGCTTGTAATTTATCTAGAGCGGAGTATCAGCGGATCATACATCGACAAATATTATTTTAAAATTATTTTCTTAAATCTTAACATAAGCAGAAGAGACAATTTAACGAAGATGAGAAGAAGCAATGGCTTTGAAGTCAAATAATAATATAAGGGACTCATTCAATTTTGTAAGCCACAATTTGATATACAGGGAAATACAACAGCTTGAGTAAAATTCCGCTTTCGAGTAAGATGGAATACAAAATGCATATCTCAGATAAGAGGATTAAATTATTTTCCTTCAAAACCGAAACGAAATGCTTGGATTTAATATTTTTCTACAGAATTAGATTTTCTATTTCGTTTTTTAAATAAACTTATATTTTGTTCTGAAACAAGATGATACGAGAGCGAATAAACAGTTGTAGGATCTCAAACAGCAAATAAGTAGTTGTAAGTTCTTGAAATGATTCTTTGAAGTTCTTTTGTTTTCATTGTTATAGATCATTTTATCAACTGGTTCTTATACGGAAATTTATTGTTCATAAATTAAGTTAATGTAATTATTATTATTGCAGAGAACTTGGTGTCGTTTATCGTTATTGTTAATTTGCTTATTACATATATTAATTCCCGTCCTTGACAGTTGTTGCCATCCATATCGTTCCTTAGTTTAAAGGTTTGTTGATGGTGTAGGTAAATTCTATTTTTTTCAAGTTATGTATGTTAAAAATCATTAATTGCTTGATTTCAACCTGTCACTAACTTACATTTCGGGATCTCTTTACAGAATTAGGAGACGATTTCACATCAGCTGTGGGGAATAATGGAGATTTAGAACATATTATAGTAGGATAATTAAACATATATGGGAACGTTCTACACTCTTCTGCCTATCGCTTTGGGGATTACAGGCCTGATGTTACGTTATTTTATGAACATATTATAATCCTAATAAGCATCTGGCCTTTAGGAAGAGCAATACTTACAGCGGTGTAATCCGTAGCGTAAAAGGATCTTCTCATCTGTCCCCCGTATGTTCTCAACACTGTAGCATGTACTAACATAGCACAGTATGACAATCTGCCGAGAGGCTGTAGGGGTCCCCATTCCACTGAGTCTACGTAGACCTCTGTGAAAGAAAGTTTTTATATTATTATTAATTATAACATTCAAACGTTTATCGATGTTTAACTAAATAGCTAACAGATGGCGCTGTTTACAATAACAGTACAATTGCTCAAATATAACAGCAAAATAGTATGCGATTTAGTAGTTTTCAAACACTCACTGTAAAAACAAATTATACATTTTCATAAACAGTTTAAACTACAAACGGAAATTGTTATAAAGTGTCTGCAATCTTTGTACGCTACGTTCTAATTTAAATCTAAAATAGATTGGCTACAATAAAACTATACGCATCGGAAAAAACAATTGCTAAGTGGTATAAATAGGTTCAATAGTTATGCTTTCGCCGGTGAAATTTTTTGAAGTTATTCTAGTTTCAACCATTATCACCCATTCGTTTATTATTATTAATGATTTATGAACTGGCTTATCACCTAATCCGGGTACCATGTTTTTAAATTTAAAAACAATATAACTTGTCAAATTGGCAGTTAAATTTCAGTTTCACTAACTGAACATGTCCAAATGCCGAGCCCCTGTTCTGTATTATATAGAGCTGTACACAATGTGATAAGTGAATCATACTTCTCTGTGATAATCTTTTGATCCTTTCGCCATAGTCTCTAGAATTTTATATGACAGAAAAATTTCAGTAACATTGATTATAGCACTATTTGTCTGTATGCATACATAAATTGCGTTCCCACGTGTTAGTATAACAGGTAAACTAAAGGTAATAAAAAATATATATTTTATAAATACATAATTTCTATTTGCTTGCCTGCTTACTCTAGGTCTTACCCTTTTAATTTTAAGAGAGAACGATGAAAGGGTTGTTGATGACGATATTTTTTTCTATCAAGTGAAAATCCAAATTCGTCTCACCAAATTTTTTATATCAAGTGAGATCGTTGTATTATTGTATTAAAGCCTCCCCTTTGAAGGTAAACCACGTTAAACTTGTCAGCCCTCTTTACTATTTTCACGGCAGAATCCCAGCGCTCCTTTTTTATTGTTATCCCGGATTTCATTTAATCCCCTTATCTCTGCACCCATGAATCGAACGTTACGCTTGGATTTTTCACAGCATTCGCGTAGACAGATGTACTTACTTGTGCTATTTGGCTGAATTTATTATCTGTGCTAATAAAACAATAGTATCTAATGTTGAAAATGAAAATTTGTGTGAGTTGTAATATTTCATGGAAATAATAATTGCTAATGATATATGCTAAATTGATTTTAGAGATACCCTAAATCGATTTTATGGATATCCTAAATTGATTTAAAAAAAAACGCCATAACTAATTTTAGCGAAATGTTGTCTGATGATAATCTATAATCGGTAATACAGAACAATCTCTCATTACTAATGGCAAACAACGTATAGAAAATCAATATAAATAAAATTTGACACAAAATGAAAACTGAAATTTAATTCAGTAAAATTGTATTAGTTTATTAAATAATTAAAAACTAGAAATCCCTTTTAAGACATCGTTTCAATTTACCTAAGACTATTGCTTTAAATTCACAAATTAAATTTCTTTTTATATTAAATTGAGAAAAATCTTATAAATTGACTTTTTTAAATTACTAAAACATTTTTCACGTTACACAATTAGTGTTCGATATGCAAGCCCAATTTTATTGTCCGTAGTCTATAAACATCAGTGCATATCCTCAAATAGGTCCAGCTAGAATTGAGACAAGTCACAGTTGCATTGTTATCTCTGGGAATTAAGGTAAATGAGTCGTGTCTAAGCCCAAATGCAATAGAAACAGTGCAGTTGAAGCCACAAATACTTCAGTCCCTGATGCATCTACATGCGATTGTAATATTTCTGCGTCCATTCATGACGGCAACGTGGCGAAATGAATCTGTTCGAGGAACGAATTCTTTTGAGGATGGAATTAAATTTTTATGTGAAGAGTACAGCGAACGAGCAGGCGGCAGTTACGAGTTAGCGATCCATGAATACCTGGAATCTAAACCGAAGACGGCTGTAGGGTTAATTACTAGAGTCAATAAAATTATTGTTATATCATCAAGCCAGGTTCGCTGCGTGGTAGACAAAGAGCAACAAGTGCCGAATATATCTATACTTATAGATCTGATGTGCTTCTTCTACGTTCATCACTCTTTATATACATGCACGTCAGTTTCGCAGATTTCTAACTTTTTTGTGACTATAGCTTTAATAGTATAATTTTCTTATAGATCGACCTATTTCACACAGTAGCCAGACTGGTCTTTGAATACTAAAAACAGATACGTGTATTCGTACTAGCGTTTAGATATACTAATAAAACCACTTCTTTATAGTATAGAAAATCTAAGATACGTTAACAAATGCCTCTTTTTGAGGAAATGATATTTTATTGAATGACAAAAAATTTCCATATGATAATGTTAACATTATTTATGGCCTTAAAATTACATTATAACCGCAGTAGAGTAAAAATAATAGACCGTAGAAGAAAACTGTGAGACAGGCCCTACATCATCATCATTATCAACCTATTTCCGTCCAGTGCTGGACATAGGCCACTGAGCTCGATCTTCAGCTCGTCGCATCTAACTGCTGCCAGCCACTGCGTTTATCGTCATATCACCTAGGTGGAGAGCGTCCTACGCTACGTATGCCAAGACGCGGTCTCCACTCCAGACAGGCCCTACATTTGTTAAAATTAGCTGTGGATAAATGTCAGCGCCGTGTCTATTTCGTTTTATATCATTACTGAATTAAAAGTATGAAAGTTAGTACTTTATTCCATTTACTGATCATTTAGTAGAAATTATTAAAGTGGCTTTGTATAGGGTTTTCCATTAAGGGCGGGTCGATGGAAGGAATGACGCTGCCTATGGTTGTTTGCTTTCAGCTTCTGGGTCAGTTGAATTTTGTATGGGTGCAGGCCCAAATCACGCCGCAAAATTCATCATATTGTGGTCTGCGACAGGCCAAATTCTTGTGAGCGACGCGGAATTGACGGCCTCGGATTTTGATGCACACTCTTACGAACAGTGGCGATGTTTTCTGCAGATCTTGCGTTTCGTTGACGTACGGATGTTGGCTGATTGTTCATTGAGCCGGTGGACTCAAATTTGGCCACCAAACGTTTAATAGTCGACTTGGAAGGACGATCATGTACCCCATAAAAACGTTGCTACTAGAAAACACCCATTTTGAGAATAAAGTTGTATCATTTGCACATGCTGGTCGACGCTGTAACTTGCCATGATGATTTGTCTTTAGTGACTGATTAAAACACGTATTTTGACAGAAAGTAAAAGAAACAATATGCCTGCCACGACCTGTCAAAATCAACCCGACCCTATTGTAAAACCCTATATATTAAATAATTTCGAATAAAAATATGATTCATGTGAAGAAATCCGCTATTGCCAATGGTATATACAGAGAGAATAGAGTGTGAGGAAATGTGAATGGCAAATGCCGAAATGACGTAAATATTGGAATAGATAGAAATGTTTCCGAAGAGAAAAAGCATACGGTATGTACAACAATTGCTTTCGGTAAAAGCAATACGATAAAAATTATGAATAACTGAACAAATGAATTGTGGAAACGAAATATGTAATAATTAAGTACAAAAAACGAAAAGAAAAGAGAATTTGTTAAAATAAGAGATCAAAAGCAGAATCTAAAATTATACTTACTGATACATTTGTAGAAGTAGCCGATGACAAAGATGCATATAGCGAAGGCGAAGAAATTTTGGTTCAGAGTGTTAAAGATGGCTGATTCGAAGGCTGAAGCTTCACGATGGTGTAAGTCCCAACCTATGAGAACCGTACCAAACGCCACAGGAATGGAAATTATGCAGAGGAGTTTCAGGAGCTGCAAAAGGAGATAATTGGTTTATGTTTTGGAGAAAAATAGTGCTGACTGGTAGAGTATTTTTACGGTAGCGCATAATTTTATATGTAGATGGATAAAAATATAGAATGTTTGTGTTGAATATTATTTATGTAGAATTAAATCAAAAAAATGATTACAACATCTGTTGGAAATATATATAATCAAAGTTAATAACAAATAGTTCATAAATAAACGTAAAATGTCGTACTTTCCTTTTAAAACTTTTTGATTATTTATTAAATTGAGTGCTTACAATAGATTCTCTTAAGTTCCATTTCTCGTTTTGTGCCTTCTGGTAGAACCAAGCAGTCAGGACTCCTAAATGGTAGCCAGTCCAATTTCCTTGAGCTGATACATAAGCGTGGTAGAAGGTGTCATTGTATCCGAATATGTCTCTTATCGATCTGAAAAAAAGGCTCAATTTTGATTGCAATACTTGTATTCTTTGTAAGAATATTCTAGATCAAATTTATTCTAATGTGTCTATATATTCTCTGTCTCAAATTTCAATTTAGCTATTTAATTCTTTTTAATGTAAGACTAATATAGAAGCATAACATAATTATCTACCCTATTGAATTAAAAGAAAAAGAAATGCACACTTAATCTTAGGGATTTGATCCTTTTTATATTCGGTTGACGAGGGTTAAAGGAATGAAAGTAAAAAGTCGATAAATTGATTTTTTAACAAAATTTGTTACATAAGAATTAAAGTTCAGTTAAGTATAAAAAGCAATTGACTGAATTTTTTGAAACGTGTCACGAATTTGAAACCAAACATTATAACTAAACCAGGACAAATAATTCTATGAAACTTACTCTGGGAATATACTGACTCTGATTGGCAATAGATCCATGAAATAGCTCTGAAGGAATGGTATGAGCAAGCTGACCACCATCACGCCAGACAGCACTGGCACTCCTGTCCTAGGCCACTTCCAGATCACTAACATCACCACCATGGTGATGAGGAAGAGTTGGGTGTCCGTACCTAAGTACCTTAACGAGACAAGGTAGAAATCATTCATTTTTTGTGCTCCTATTTTCATGAGATTTTGTCGAAACCTTAATAAGTTATCATCACATCAATTTTAGTTGCTATGGGACGCACGACATAATTGAAAAAATATTGTTGTTTTGAAATATCCTATTAAAAACTAAACCAAAAAATGAGTTATCTAACTATTCCGTACAATATTCTTGTTTTAAATCCACACCCACGTTAATTTAGACCATTTCGCGCCTAGAATGAGAATGGAATGGATTTTCAACAATGTTATTCACCTAGTTTAACAAGGCGGTCCTTCGGAGAGGATTAAACTTGTACTAATTTTATCCAACAGGAGTATTAATCACACGTTTATTAAATAATGCTTCCTTACAAAGTACATCTTCTTTTAAATCCTTGGAATATTGCAGATTGGCGAACGAGTTGGTTAACGAATAAACAACAATATGGCAATGAATGTTAGTATTGTAAAATTGACCTTTCTGTATTTCAATAAGGTTCAGTTTTAATTGTTTGCGACTGCTACATATTCTCTTTTAGATGTTGTCTGTTCGGTGCTTTTTAATTAAGTTAAGCATTCTTACTTCTGTTATTGTGTTAGGAGTTGTTTTCTATTTTATTTATTTTTTTAAAGATTTGATTTTTATTACTTGGAATTGAAGTAATTTTATCCGCAGCCGTTTCAACTGCTACGTAGTCATTTTTTCATGGCGTGTTAGTAAATTTGAGGCTTTCTAATCATTAGCATTTTGAGTTAGTATAAATCGTCATATGATACGAGTATTTAAGCGAATTGGAAATAACGACTTAACAATTATAAACGAAAAAAGTCGCGACTATATTTATTTTGAACGCAATTTAAGCAGTACCGTCATTTTAATCTAAATAATGACATGTATATGACATGGACACATTCATCATTAGATCATGACATCTGTCGGAAGGTTTCGTAAAGTTGCAAAATGTGCGGGTACGTGTAAATAGTTTTGTCATGAACATGAGTGGACACACAGACCTTGGCCGATGTAATGACAGTTGGGTAATGATACTCAGATTTACTAGATTTCGCCGCTCGTCGTTACAAGTTAAACTGAAATCGCAAAACATCGCCGAAGGTTATACCGTAGTTTCTTTAAACTAACTTTTTGATAGATTTTCACTATAAGTACTACCTAAATGGCACTATAGCATTTATCGCTATTAGGCTTTTAACAAATTATACTTATGTCGCAAAATATCAAAAATATGAAACGAATGAACAAATGAATGAATTTTATTATTAAATGTTTCGTGAGTATTTACACACATTATTAAAAATGTAATGGCTTAACTCACGTACGTTTTACAGGAATGCCCGACTAGTTTCGGACCTGTACTAGGTCCTTGCTCATGAGCAACCGTCGCTTGCAGTCTCCGTCGCGACCTCGCTGCATGCTACGGGTGCTCATGAGGAAGGACCTCGTACATGTCCGAAACTAGTCGGGCAATCCCGAAAAACGTACGTGAGTTAAACCGTTACATTTTAAAATGAATGAATGATCGAATGAATGAATGTCTGACTGAATATACGACGTTAGTTACTTGAATGAGCACACGTACGGTGTGAAAGGACGGTAGTTTTTTTATTCTCCTCTCTTTAGCACTTGGATGGGTATCAACAGATTTCTTGTAATTGAATTACAAAATTATAATTAAATGGCAAATATACTATAAATAAATTACTAAAAGCCATCTGGTCGTGGGATTTATCTGCGACGTATCTAAATTGCCCAACAACTGATGCGGTAAAATTTACGTACACGTGCTCATAGTATTATTACATTGGGCTATATATTTCATCCCTTCTTTAACAACACAAACTTTTATAACTCATCACAAGTATCGCTGTGAATGCCGCGAATTGTTTGAAATCTATTATTAGGCTTAAGCCGCAATCCCATGACGCAGCGGCTAGCCACATGGCCGCTTACTTAAGACTTGCTGATCTGTATTGTGATATTTCAGATGAATTACTCACAAAATCCATTACAAACCAATGTTAAGTAAAACTGCACTTTATCTAATACACTTACAATTTAAATTTCAACGCAACTGAAATCGGTAATGGATCTTATGTTGATGGAGGGGTAAAAGATTTTGCACTTTATATCACTTAGAAATAAGATTTAAATTAGCGTTTTAGCATGTATAAGTGCGTTTTTCGATTCCAATAATTTCGTCGTAATTTATTATGAAGTAATATCACGTTGGAATGGTAGCCAAGTGGTCGGAATTACTTTTATTATTGAAATTCCGACTGTAACTTTTGAGTAATTAAAATTATAATGGATTATTAAAAATCGTGATATATATGATGAATAACAACAAAATTTATACATTGTACGCCTTTCATTCCTACTCAATTAAAAACATAAAATTAAAAAAAAAGAGGCTGACGTTTTCAGTCGGATGTTTTAGAACTAGGCTCAAGGGTTACTAAGGGATTGTTGGTCGAAGATGAATATTCTGTCAAAATTGTTAAGATGTCCTTGGCAGTAGGGGCCATCGATCCAGATCATTCGCTATCCCGACAGAGCTGCTAGTACTTCAGGGACATTGCATGTTTGTAATAATTCTATTACAGAAAAGTCTGTGCCAGTTGTTCACTGTTATAGTCAATAAACTTTGAGCCAAGTCTTAAGTGCTACATAAACATTATCCTTAAACTTGTTTTCAGCTTAGGTTTGCCTTATTTGTTCTTTTATAGGGAAAGTGGCATGAAGAAGCCAGGTTTTGAAAGAGCCACTTGCATTTTTTTGGTAGTTTAAGAACAGATTTGGTTGGTGATTTTATTTTTAAGTGGCAACACTGATTTTCTGTCTTCCATAAACATTTGACAGTTCGCTGAAATCTACGAACGCCGATGCATGGAGTCAAAGTTTTTGGCAATTAAAAGTAAGTATAATGTTTCATTTAAATTGTTTTTTGTACTTTATTATAAATATATATAAGTACATAGATTGTAGATTGAGTTTGTGCATATATTTGTCCTCATAGCTGCGTAAAAACTGAGCCGCTAAAGTTTTGATATTGTTATTATTTTAAAGGTTATATTTTTTAAAAGAATAATTTATGAAAGAGCCGATTGAATGGGTCTTGAAAGAGCCAGACAAAACTCCATCATTATAGTTACATTCCCACCACACTGCAGTCATAAACTGCAACCATTCGATGTCACAGTATCTAGATGTTATCAAACCCTGGTAAAACAGTAAGTATTTATCAAGTTGGGCAATTTGTAAAAGAAGCATATCTGTCGGCTTTTACTCCTCAAAATA
>DWJK01000266.1:0-24460 GCA_018248815.1 Croniades pieria auraria
GTATACAAAAAACGTAACATTACACTTGTAATCCCCGAAGAGGTAGGCAGAGGAGTGTAGTACACTCCTATGTTTCAAAAGTTACGTTTTAGTGCCATGGAATAGTTATTGAACCTATTGCTATACACCGGGCACAGTTCCAGACTTCGAGTCACTACTAGAAATTCTAAATTAGAAAAATCCAATAGTACCCGACCCGAGATTTGAACCCAGGTCCTCCCGATCGGCTGTTGCGCTTGCAACCACTCGACCAACGAGGCAGTCGTAGACACTGTCCGCATTTGATATTGACGACACGTTTAGCTAGTGCCCTCTAGCGGTTTCTGCTAGCGGTATTATGAGCACGTCACATAATGCGCGGAAATAGCCACAGGTCATTTTAAAAGATCTAACATAGAAACACAAAGAGTTATATTATTATATTGTGTAAACAGCGGTGATAACTTAAAGGATTTGGACTTCAGTCTTCTATTTCAGAGATCCGGAGTACAGATCCTAGACCGCGGAACAGACTTTAAAAAGTTACGTGCATTTTAAAGTTAAGTATAATTTGATTTAATGATAATCGATACATGGTGATGCCCTTAAATTTTCTACGATGTTTTTCATGTTATGTAAGTTCTGCCGACCCGCACTTGGTTAGATGAATCATTGAAGCTTTAAACGTTAATACGAAATGAGTCACGTGTTCAACAATAAAACAAAAAAGTGAGCTGACAATGGTTATTTAATATTTGTCAATATCGAGATAGGAATTTAAAACTTCGTACAAGAGCGCATGACTTAAAAATTTTATGTCGGGTTCCAATAACGACCTGTGGAATGCCTGAATAACTCGATGACACATAATGGACGTGGCCGGTGAAATATGGCGGCAGGCGCCAAACGAATAGACGTTAAACTGGACAGAGAAAATGGTCATTTTCAAAACTCATAAATATTAATTTGACTGCCTCGGTGGTCAAGTGGTTGCAAGCGCGACTGCCGTTCGGGAGGTCCTGGGTTCAAATCCCGGCCGGTTCCTATTGGATTTAAAATTTCCAGTAGTAACTCGGAGTCTGGACTTGTGCCCGGTGTATGGCAATAGGCTCATCACCTATTCCATGGGACTTAAACGTAACTGGTAAAACGTGGTAATGTACTACATTTCTCTGCCTACCTCTTTGGGGATTATAGACGTGATATTACGTTTTTTTTTCATAAATTTTAATACTAAACACTTTAAATGTGTGTATTATTCAATAGCAGCTATTTATTCTATTGAATAGCATCTAGTTCGTTCTCCCCCCATTTGTTGTTTTTTATTTAAGCGCATGAAATAAATTATAAACGGTACATTGCCCTTGCCAGAGAGAGCTTACGTATTATAAGTGAATAAGTGTTAAAATAGTTTTAACATCCATGAATATATGACACATATAAGTTCGCCTAATACATAGTTAAAAAATTAAGACCGCACTTGACCAGGGTGGTAGAGTATGGCCTTAACCCTCTCATAAAGAGAAGAGACCCGTGTTCCAACAGGAATGAACGGGTTAAATAAAAGGGTTGGAACATATATATCTATATAAACATGCTTTGTTGCTATTTCTAACTAAAAATGCCGTAATTTATAGGATGCAGCAACGTGGTGCTTGCATGGGTTACTAATTAGAGTAAATTCGTTGGAGGTTTTAGGACTGATTAATGTCCTTTGGAAGGTGAGTGAGCTGAACTATGCTTGTATAATATCATCATCATCAGGCTATCTCAGTCCACTGCTGGACACAGGACTTCCCCAATAAGCGCCATCGCTTATATGATATTCACGGTAGTAAATCCAACAACAAAGGCACAGTAACCACACTTAGCTATTATGTAAGTTTAACAAAAAAAGATTTTATCAGTATGTTTGATTACCAGTAGACTGCCAGTAAGCTTCTGCCCTACCCGTTACTAACATCGCCTTTCGGGGTATAACATAACATTTATATTAAATTGTTATATCGCGAAAATCCTGTGCTCTACATGTCATACGTTCTCGTATTTGGCGCTGCTTGCATAGCGCGCGAAAAGCAATAAACGAGTTAAACGATTAATAGGATAGATGTAAATGTCATGTTTCGTACAGAATAGTGATTATACAATATGGAAGCGTGGACATGACGTAATTTGAAAGAAATTAAACCAAATATGTCTGGAGAACGAACTAAATAAAGTAGTTTGTCAATATCATTCCTATTTCTTAAGTTCCTAGCACGTTAGTGAAGATACTATGACGGTTATGAAATTCAAAGGAATAATTGCCTTGGCTGGAAAATATTTCATTTTATTACTTCTACAACTTCATTTCTGCGTTATCAGCAATGTGGAAATACCTCAATGGCGCTACTTTTCAATAAAGTTCGTGTGGAACTTTATTCATAAAAAGGATGGCTGAACTGTGCAATTCTAAATATAGTTCAAACTCCAGTGCAATTTTATTGTTACACTTACTGTACCGTTCTTTGTTAAGAATATTCAATATTTTTCTCCTTTAATTCCTCTTCTGCCTTAGTATCTCATAGCTTCTTCTTATATTTCATCGACCACTATTACCCATTCACGAAGTAATACAAAATATTATTCTCATTATTAAAATATTCTCAAGTTTTGTAGGTTTATCATATGTAGTGCAAGGAGTTTTGTGTCCATCCCGATCGGGCGTAGATCCCGACGAATTTTGGTATTAAATATAAATCGAGTGTTTGTATGTCGTCTGTGGCATTCATCATTATCATCAACATCATCAATATCGTCAACATCATCAACATCATCAACATCATCAACATCATCAACGTCATCAACATCATCATCATCATCAACCCCTTTCTGTCCAGTACTAGATATAAGCTATACATCAACACGCATTCAAGCCACAATAGTAGTAATTTTTATAATTATAGTACCTATACATTCGTGTTCTTATTGAATAAAAACAGAACACCACTCCTGTAATCCCCGAAGGGGTAGGTAGAAGAGTGTAGCACAGTGCCACGATTCACCAGTTACGTTTAAGTCCGACGAAATAGGCGGTAAGTCTATTGCCATACACTGGACATAGATCCAGGCTCCGAGCCATTACTAGAAATTCTAAATTCGTAAAATCCAACAGTACTCGATACGGGATATGTGCGCAGAATTCTTATTCACATTTTTATTGAGTACGTATTGTTAATACTATAGTAAGAAAAATATTTCACCTGTCGCTAACCCACCGGTGATGCGACCGGTGATATTCCCCAAGCACGCCCAGCGGCACCCTGTCATCCCTCAGTAAGTTTTAATTTTCCCTATCATTTTTCCCTTTTCGCGTTGTTATTCCTGTCTGTAATTCCTCAAATATTTATTTTAGCTTAGAGACCGACGTTTCATTAAATACATTTTTGTTCATTATGTTTTAAATTCTATCAAATTTACTTTGTACATGGATGTAAATGGTTGTAAAGGGAGATGAACATCAAGGAAAACATGGTTGGATAACGTGAAAGATAATAGGAATAGTGTGAAAACGAATGTTCAAATGGCGCTTAAACAGGACAAAAGGAACAAAAATCGTATTGGGTCGGTATCAAATCCTTTTGAAAACGAGCTATTAAACGAAAATTTTCTTTAAATGGTATTTCTAACTAAAACGAACCTCTTTTGTAATTAAGCCTATTTATAACAACATAACTGTGACGTACAAAACTGCCGTTGACTGCCGATCGGGAGGTCCTGGGTTAAAATCCCAGGTCGGGTACTATTGGAGTTTTCTAATTTAGAATTTTTAGTAGTGGCTCGGAGTCTGGTTCAGTGCCCAGTGTATGGCAATAGGCTCACCACCTATTCCATGGGGCTTAGCCATAACGGGTGAAACGCGGGAGTATACGACACTCCTCCGCCTACCCCTTTGGGGATTACAGACGTGAAGTTACCCCTTTTTATTTTTCAACTGTCACGTACCAAACAAGAGTTACGAAGGAAAAATGTGTTACCATTATAGGCACAGTGACACTGTGTTGCCAACCCTTAAACATAACATTGTACAGAATATTTAAAATTAGGTTTTCTACTATCATATCCTTGTCTGCGGTTCGTTCCAGTGGTGTTCTTACCATTTCACAAATGTTTTTTGTATACTTGAAAAACATTTAATGAATGGCCAAATACAAAACTACCTTCAAATTTTTCGGCCAAAGTTGAACTTTTTGTGTCACGATGTACCACTATTTTGAGATCTTCTATAAAATCGACTTTAAGTTATGATGCACCAAAAAGCAATGTAGACTGATGTCACGTTATCATGGTCAATGTCACTTATGAACAATGTCACATACTGTTAAAATTATGTCTATAATCGAAAAATTTCTTGCTGCCGCTCCCAATCAATGTATATATATAACTTCGACTGTCTTATTTTATTCAGCTACCACCTTAATTTCTACACAATGACACTGGTGATTACCATGAGTAATTCTGACAGGGTACATATGAAGTCTATACATAATTCCTCATTTGTCAGTCGAAGGTTTAGTCTTACGCAGGAATATGACAAGCATGTGCCTATTAAATAGTAATAGGTCTCACTCTGCTCGTATCAATAATTCCACAACTAATTCCCAACGTGAATAGTTAATACTGGATCCGATTGCAAATAGAGTTGCCAGCTTTAATGGCCTGTAAATATTTATCATCTGATAATCGTCGGTATTGCTGAAATTGCAACACAGCCATTTTGGATATTAACGTTGAATTCGATTTCAATTAGTGCTGTTTTTAACTGAATTTCCGTTAAATGTATTGAAGTTATGTAATTTAAATAATAATAAGAACAGCTGGTGTAAATATCTACGGAGATTGGTCGCATAACGTTATGTGCCCCATTTGCTTCTTCATCATTATCACCATATACATAATATCACGTCTGTAATCCCCGAAGGGGTAGACAGAGAAGTGTAGTACACTCCCACGTTTCATCAGTTAAGTTTGAGTCCCATGGAATAGATGGTGAGATATTATCATTTGTATCAGATGAGAGATTATCATCATATCATCAGCCTAAGTCCACTGCTGGACATAAGCCTCCCTTGAGAGGTTTTCCTCACAATCCTTACTCCCTTGATATAAACTAGCTTTTTAGAAATAATTACTTTTTCTAATCGTTTCGTGATTGTCTATTAAAATATAAACATGTATGAGTAAGATAGAAAAAATATGTTTATTTGTAAGACCACAATATAACGAACGGTCATATTACACGGTAACGATATTAAACCGAGTTGATTACTGATAAAGCTTTGATCAGAACGTGCGGTTCCCCGAGGAGCATGCTTCGATGAGCTTGCGGGTTGACCTGCATAAATATTTATTAATTTATATTTTATATTCTCCATTCTTCTATACGTTAATTCATGTATGAAGTTATGGTGTCGGATTTTTGTAGTCTCAGAACAATAAAACATATTTAAATATATTTTGGCGAATTGGCAGAAGTACTAACGATCGCACTCCGACCTGTTGGACCGACGACCTTAAAAAGGCGGGTGGTAGCGACTGGGTGAGATCTGCGGAGCATGGTGTGTTGTGGTACCTTGCGAAAGGCTTATGGCCAGCGGTGGAACGATAAAGGCTGATGTGATGAAGAGATGACGAAATACATTTTTTATATACGGTCGTCATCACCTTCGTCGACCCTTACATCATCCATCTTCACATGCTCATTAGTATAATAATAGGTGAACTTTACTGCTGAATACATTGTCGTGGCTTCAATTTAAACCCAGGATGAATAGCCTCGGGGTATAATAAAAATATCCTGAGAAGTATATTTTTAATACATATAATATATGTACTCGTATGTATGTATTTAAGCCCTCTAGTTGCCATACAATATTATGTGCCTCGTTTCATATGCTATATCGTCGACATATTAGCAAAAACTAGGTATCTGTAATAATAATAATTAAATAAATTTTAATGTGAAATAATTTATACCTATTCTTTTACAGAGTAAAATTACATTTCACCGACGTTGATCACCCTTGATTACTTCACAGGAAACGGACTGGGAAGTGTTTGGGGCTAACATAAAACATCCCCTTCAGTCCCAAATCAAAAGGTTCGTACTTCTTTGATTACAAAAACGTCGGGGCGAGTTTAAATGAGGGGTATTATTATGATGTAACAATATAATATCGACAAACGGCTATAAGTAACGTTTGGGTGAAATCGGGCTTTAGGAAATTAAATCTCTTTAGGCTCGCCGAGAATTACGCATTTTAATATGACGTGTTTTCACATCGATGTGTAACGTGATTGGTGGTTTTTTCTTGACTTGTATTAACAATGTTCTAAGATGCCAGAACGATTAAAATATTCAGTCGGGTTGGACAATAGTCCCACTTTTCCGCAAACATATATGTACATATGATTGACCCACTTCTCGTGGCGTAGATAAATTTGTCTATTTTTTCCATTCATGCATTATATGAATATGTTTGTCTCTTTCTCATATACATTTTAATTATCTGCTAATATACGTACGGTGTTCGTAGTTAGTGTCTGTAGATACTAATTTGCCAAATTATTTATCTATTTGTAGTTTATTAAGAGTTTATCTATTTGTAGTTTTGGCCCTACGTTAATCCTATTTCCGTTATTAGAGCGAGATGCCGTCCTGGCGGAAAGCGACATTGCGGAATTCATTCGTCTAATAACCCTAACTTGAATAGGTTTCTTCGCTAAATTTTATTTGACACTTATAGCGAGTAATATTAAAATTTGAAAATGTAGAATAAATGTTTAGTAATATTAGAATTTCACACATCTGGACATTAAAAATAGAACAACCAGGCAATGAATATTTTACTAATGTTTAGTGAGGTTCCCTTCGGTGTGATAGACGGCAACGCTTAATGTATTTTCGTCGCGAGAACGACCGCCGGCCCTCGTATCAAATGACGTGGGAAATATTATTCATTTTCCGTCCCTTTCTCGGGGACGCCATTTGTATATCCATCTCGCTTGTGCTGGAACATTGTTATGCAATTGAAAATAGTTGCTGATACATGTGTGTATGTTTAAACACGTATATTCCTCGTTAAATGGTTTATTAAATTTATAAATACTTATAAACTTGTTTGGGTTACTACTGAAACTTCTGAAAACTAACTAAATTTAAAAAGACTTGGAAATTCCCAATCAGAAAACGTCGAGTCTACATCTCTAAAGATGCAGTGGAAAAACACGTATATCATGCGTCGTATAAGAAGCATGAGAATATTGTAAAATAGATTTAACCGTACTTTTAGATTTGGAAATAGTATTAAAAGTTCGTGAATATTTAACAGTAGAGGACTAGAAGTCTTCTTGATTCCTCCTCAAAGTATACCACTGTCCGTTGGACTAATCTTCGGTTATTCGTAGATCCGGTTACGTTATCCGGTTTTCTAAACTCAGAATATACATATACTCGGACAGTTTGTCGACGTTCATATCTCTGATCGTGTAGGAGACTTTGGAAACAACGTGCATCGCGTTTATACCTCAACGTTTTCAGTATTTATTGTGATATATGTATACACAAGAAGAAAAAGTAAATGTATGCAGATAATGGATCCAACATGTGAATAATAAATAATATGTTTGTACACCGAGCGATAAAAATGATGGCGTTGTGACGATGATGATGATGATGATGATGATGATGATGATGATGATGACAATGATGACAATGATGACAATGATGACAATGATGATGATGATCATGATGATGATGATGATTATGATGATGATGATGATGATGATAATGTTAGTGATGAATAGTTCTAATCTCCGATTAGGTACGCGTATTTTCACCTTACTACTTCATAATTATGAATGTTGTTATTTTTTATGCTGACTACTTACATAAAAAAAACCTCCGCAAAACATCAATACACGGAAAAATACAAGCACAAAGCATGTCCCAATACTTGTTTTTTCTTCACGCTGTAGTGCATAGTGAACTTTAGTGAGCTTTTGTACTTTGAGAGACGAATGAAGCAAATGCTGATGCCTCACAACGTCTTAGTGATTGCGGGCAAATGGAAATTGGCCTGAATGCTGCGGTTCTCGTTTTAAACACAAAGGTTGAGGAAACTATGCGGACAGCCGACGCATGTGTGGTTTAGCTAGTTTTTTTGTATGTAGGTTAAAGTTGGGGCATATTGATACACGGAGACATGGGTAAAAATAATACATCAATGTTATTTGAACAGAAGTAAATGCTGTTTGTTTTGGGGCATAACAAAAACGACTTTCGACATATTTGAATACAATTGTTGCAGATGTGCGGTTCGCCAATCAGCTCTTGACTTTTAGCAAAATACAATTTGCCTACTCGTAAAAGCAAAATTAAAAAAAATTCCAACCGTATCTATGTAAATACATATGCTCCGCAATCTTAAGAGTAGTATTAAAAAAAAAACTGATTTTAAATTATATTTTTATATTGAGGTAATATTTTTTTATCTATATTTAAAAAGTTTATTGATATATTTAATATTTTACTTATTTATTCAAAAATACCAAACGTATCCCCGCAATCAATAAGAGCAGTATTTTTTTTTTAATCACATTTTAGAAATTTTTCCCATTGATACACCAAGATACATATGGGGCTCATTAATACGCATTATTACTTTATGAAAATACCCCACCGTTGTGTTAATGTACTATGGTAGTAAAAATGACTGCCTTAATTCTAATAGAAAAGGGTACGAGCACAGAATTACGGAAACAAAATAAATGTAGAAAACGCTAGCACTGCAATATGTGGTATATTGAGTAGGCATTAAATGCATGCTGAATTCTATAGATTTTCCACAAAGATGGCAGAATCCGAGCGGATGGGATTGCACAATGAAAAAGTTAAAAATCCACAAGAAAAATGATCGAATAACAATGCAAAAGAGTTGAAAGCCATAAAAATTGTTGCGTTTGACGGAAACAAACAAAGAAAAAATAGCTAAGGCTCGCAATCGTGCTCTGATTCTAATTTAATTGGAAATGTTCCTATAGACGACGACGAAGAGGAATTTAATGGTTTTTGAAAAAAGGTTTGTAGAAAAATTCCTATTGATTAAATTTGACAGAAAGAAGAGTGTCGAATACTATGTGGCTTAAGTTGTATGGAGTACGACGGATTTTAACTTTTTGTGCCAAAGCCAAAACTTCATTTATACTTCCATCTGGTACGTCGTTACTTTAATCATCGTCGATTCGAACATTTTCATTTTGCAAATGATATATAATCATTAAAACGCTCATAACTTATTAAAAATAGACTTTTGTGGCACCATGGAAAGCAAACAAAGCATAACATAACATCACGCCTGTATTTCCCGGAAAGGACAGGCAGACGTGTGTATTACACTTCCATGATCCACCCATTATGTTACACGTCTTACCACAATGGGGGGTGATCCTGTTACGAAGATGAAACTGCATAAATAATCAGTTCTAGAAAATCAGTTACACGTGTGATTATTGATTATATATCGTGTGTTACTCTACAAAACGATAACTATAGCTTATGTGTCTCATACAGGCTGTGCACAAGCAGGGATCTTGCAAACATTGTCGCATCAACGTGGCCGTAATCAAACGCCTCGGGCTGTATGTGTCGTACATATACATAGACAAATACAATAGTGTAGAAATATACTTTGCACATACAGTACGTAAAAGAATACACGATTGAAGGAAGAATACAAATGAGTATTTTATGTATATTTGAATACACATATAAAAACGGTGTTGATATTTGATTTTGTATTGTTTATAATTTCAAACGGGGGTGCAGTATTTTGTTTTAATAGACTGTTGAATCGTGTTTTAAAAACCGTATTAAATAGATTGCGTGTTTTAATATAATGTCTTACGGTGACTATTTATAACTATCCTGAGTTTAAAAAAACTCATTCGAACACAAACATCAGATAGAAATTAGCTTCCCGGCTTATTAGCTTTTTGGGGCTTTGCAGTGCACCACAATTACATGTAGCTGTTATATATGTGAGTTACGTTCAGTGAAAAACGGTAGTGTTGCCATCTGGTCGATAATATTGGCGACTTAAGTAGGTATGCTATTAACGCTTAAGTAGGTATGCTGGTACTATGTGACCTAAGGATCTCGTGATGGGGATTGGATGCACGATGTCGTACAGCTAAGGAAAAAAATTAGTCTAGGGTGTGGCGAAGTCCGCTAACCTGCAATTGGTCAGCATGGCATACAATGGCCTTAACCCTCTCAATAGATGAGAAGAGACCCATATTCCAACAGTGGAATGATAAAAGGGTGAAAAAAAGGCAATTTGTTTATTTTCGCAGAATTGTTTGATTTAAAGCAATATTTTACTTTTTCTCGACAAAATAACAACACATTACAAATAAAACGGTTATTTCGTTAGTTTTTTTTAGTTCGCTAAAATACTAATTGGAGTAATTGGCTAGAGTCACTACTCAACAGGTGGTCAATTCTTCAATAGTAGAGTAACCTTGACCTAAACTAGTGACTATAGTGAACAAACCTTACGAGCACTGCTGGTTACAGGTAGAAATAGGAACAGGAAAAGAGTTTTCAGACGGTGTCATTATCGTACAAACCTATTTATTATATTTGTCTATTCTTTTTTGTAAGTAACAAAGGGCGGACTCATTTCTAAGTGACATTTCGTACTAGTCAACCTAGGTGATAGCCTAGTGGTTAAGAATTCAGCCTCTCACTCCGGGGGTGCTGGGTTAAAATCCATGGCGCGCACCCCTTTGCAAAATTCCTTTTTTAACTTAAAAATATCACTTGCTAATGGTGAAGGAAAATATCGTGAGGGAACCTGCACACCATAGAATTTACATAAAAAAAAAATCTAATGTGTATGAAGTCTACCAACCCGCACTTGGCCAGCATGGTAGACACTAGCATTAACCCTCTCATTGCGAGGGATACCCATATTCCAACAGTGGATTGATAAATGGGTCGATTTTAAATTTTTTTAACATTTCACTAATAATATGTACATATCGTTTTATGCATTTTTTTGTCACCCTGCTTGTTGGTTGAGTGGTTGCAAGGGACTATCGATCGAGAGGTCCTAAGAACGATTTTAGTGTCAGGTACTGTTCAGTTTTCCAACTGGAAATTCCTAGCAGTGACTCTTACAATTAGTCTGGATTTCTTCCCGGCTGGTGACAATAGGCTCATCTATTATTCCATAGTGGGACCTAAACGTAACTGGTAAAACGACGGAATGTACTTTACTCTACTGCCTACTTCTTCGAGGATTACAGGCGTAATGTTATAATAACACGATTCTTGTCAGAGCGCCTAATCATACGTATATTCTCCTTCGTTTTTTAATACGATACTGTAACAATAAATTCGTAACACCGAATCGCTTATTGGTTTCCAATCGTTTTCCGTTCTTCGGTAATTCCCCGCTGACCGTCTTTTTTCATTCTGACATGGGCTAAATCATTTCTAATGTCCGATATCCGAGATTTAGAACCCTGCTACATAATCTATATGTTATATTATATTATAGTTCTTGTACCATCGATTTGTATCTGAAATTGAATATCTTATGTTACGTTCCACATAGGGTAGATAGATTATGGAAAGAGGTATACCTATATTTGAGGGCATGCCCTAACGACTTGGATACTATTATCTAACCGATAGCAAAAGGTGAGATGAGATAAGTCGTATCAGACACTGTCGACTTTTTATTTTATTAAAATTTCTTTCTTTTTACCAGACTTTATAGACTGCCTCATTGATCGAGAAGCGAGACTGGTGATCGGCAGGTCCTGGGTCTAAATCTCGGTTTGGATACTATTGGATTTTTCTAATTTAGAATTTCTAGTAGTGACTCGGAGTCTAGATCTGTACCCGACGTATCTATACCATGGGAGGTAAACGTAACTGATGAAACGTGGGAGTGTATTACAATACTCTGCCTACCCCTTCGGGGATGATGAGCTTGATGTCAGGATTTCGTTTTTATTAAAATTATACCACAAAGTTTTTCCTATACTACATGAAGCCGAATTTATGGATAACTAAACTGTTCAGTAGGTATAACCAAGAACATTTTTAATAGATGTTTTTAACAGTAATTGATCATTATTACCCGAAACTCGATATCGTTACTTCATCCCTTCTTTTATGTACAATTTTACTAAGCAGAATCATCATCATCATCATCATCATCAGCCTCCCCCATCATCCCCACCATCGGCCTCCCCCAATGAGCGCCATCGTGCCCTGTCCTCGGCATGTATGAGAAGAAAATGTAACTACAATACACTGAAAATTCCAAACTAATTTTCCCTTCATTATATAGGGTTTCGGGACCTTTTTTTCACCTCCGTACACTTTATTATCATACTCTATCACGGGGTAATTAACCTTCATGTCCATCTTCATCTTCCTGCGTCTGACATTGAGTAGAAACTAAGGTTTTAGAGATTTCATATTGTGACCACGTTTAATTACGATGACCATGTATAAATAATGGCCGTGTATATTTATAACTACTATATATGTAACTACTATATATTGCCGTATCTGGGGTTTAGTAGATTTATAGCTATATGTATTAAAGATGTCATAATCACTGCGTATAAATACAATAATTATGTAAATACGTGGATTAACATTTCTTTATCTACCAATGAGTGGTATTTTCGTTTTGTTACAAACATATACTGACTTCTTCTTCTCATAGTGCATCTGCAACTGAAGGTTGGCTATCAGATTAATTCTCTTTGTTTTTAGCTCTGCGGAATAGCTCAGCGGCGCCGGCTCTTCCGGTCCACTCTCGATGTTCCGTAACCACGACTTCTTTCTCCTGCCAACCTACCTTCTTCCAGCCACCTTTACCAATAAATAAAATACTGACTATGTATAGTTAATTAGCTCACATAACGTGCAAAAATCTATATAAATATATATTTATATTTATATATGTAGTTTATCAGACGTTTGGTTTCATAACACAGGCTCACTTAATGCTTAATTTGGCTAGATGGCTGTGTGTGGAGAGATCCCGTGATGTTATTATTATTACAGTATTTTTGTGGAACTGTCAAATTATAGACTATTATTTTACTCGTTCAACTCGAGTGGGGAAGCCAGTCCTTTACTATTTATAATTTAATAAGTTCGAGTCGACGCGAACCATCGATTCGCAATATTTGCTCTGAGGATCAAGATTATTTAAATGCGCCAAACGCGATGTTCCCACGATTGAAATTTACGGCAATTTTCGGGCTTTTTGAAATTGGGTTAATGTTTTGTGCTCGCTTAATATATTGCTTTCTGGTTTTTCTACTTAAGTGTTAAAGTTAGCGTTTATTGATACATACTAAATAGAAATATGGAAAATATAATCAACACAATATGAATAAAAACACTGTCAAGGGTAAATAATTAAAAATATATCAATAAGAAAATATCCACACACATACATGCTGACACACATATTCACACACATGTTCACGCACATGTTCACACACATGTTCACACACGTGTTCACACACATGTTCACACACGTGTTCACACACGTGTTCACACACATGTTCACACACACGCACACACACAATGTTTTAGATATTGAAAACAAAACTGTTCATAGTGCGGATTTTGCATAATTTATACATACCAGTATGTAACATTCTCACGTGTAATGTTAGACCTATATTGCTCTATCTAGGAAGAGTGAGACTTCCTGGGCCGGGTACCTTAGATATTAAACTCCGATTTAAAACCTATTCTATAAGCTAACAAAGTGAACTTTTATTAGGTATGTCTTATTCAAAATCCGTTGCAAGTAGAGAGACGGAATGTTAAAATGTGATTCGCAAATCTAACAACATGTGAGTAAACATTGAACTAAAGGTAGTCATTACAGAAGCTCCTTGTATGCTAGTACCTTTTCTACTTATGTCATATATAATCGTATTTTTGTATTATCGTCAACCCCTCGATGTCCACTGCTGGACATAGGCCTCCCCCAATCGGCGCCACTCCATCCGGTCCTGGGCCTTCCGAATCCAGTAGCTTCCCGCTGTCTTCTTTAAGTCGTCAGACTATCTGGTATGGGGGCGACCTACGCTTATTTTACCGAGACGTGGTCGCCACTCGATCACCTTTCTTATTTATGTATAGCAATAGCAAAATATGTACGCATACGAAATCTGTAATCAACATAATATTTGACAATAGTATTGACGCGGAGACCATCCCTTTTACAAGAAATGAAAGAACTACCAAGCAAAGACGCTGGTGCCGAGGGAAACTGAAGCTCACCTATTTTGACCAAATAGGTCAAGTTCTGCCTGATGGCAAGTTACATGTCTGTGAAATCGGCGTGCATGTATGAAGAGAGTGGTGAAGAAGATAAAGACAATCCGTACTCTGTGCTCTATCTACTCCATAAAGGAACTGCACTGATGATATCTATGTTCATATGTATGTCCTTTTCGTAGATAATTATTGTAGCACAAATTAATTTTTTTTCTACTTTTTAATCTTAGTTACAATTGAACAATTCATTGTTATTTTTTTTTCATAATAATAATTATTGCTTTAATGGTTTATTATGATATATTTCTTTCTTTTTGTATGTTTGTCCGGTCACCACCGCAAAACGTATGGTTTTGATATTAAAAAAAATTGACCCGACTTTAAATAATTTCCTGATTTAAAATATAAGATGCTTTATAAAGCGGTAAAATGTCTCATTTATGTGAGAGCGCAAGCAAAGCCGCAAGTATCGGCTAGTATAAAAATCAATCGGAGCAGTCCTTTTTTCGTTTGATGCAACCAATGTTAAACTCATTTGTTAGACTTAATACATGTGCTTTGACAGCACCAATAAATAAATCATAAAATAATACAGCTATCAGCGTAGCTATAACCGGAAACGGCCATTACAGCGGACACGCGAGCTTCCTGTCGCCGCCGGAAACGGCCCACAAGCGTTTCCGGTTCTGTTTTTCACCGGATGCACTACTAGTGTTGTGGCATTTGATTAATTTGATTGTGGATTATGAGCTTTGTATGTTAATATAATAACATATGCCAAAATATATAAAAATATTTTTATTCAAATATATCGTAATTGAGTTGCGCAATATTTTACCGATATCGCTTAGATACGTGAATCACTAGCAACAGGGCATTAAAATGCGTCTAAGAAAGTGAGCGTAGTGGCCATAAATAAAATAAAAAGGATGTTTATTGACTAAGTTAAATAAATGTGGTCGTAAATTTAATTCTTAATCAAAACTTGGTAACTGTATATATTGAAAAGCGAACTAGCGGCAAACAGCAGCTAACTTTCACAATCTTGTTCCACCTTAAGCCCTGAAGTATTCGCACCGAAAGTTTTACCACAAGCGTGATTTATTCAAAACAGCCCTACACCATTGTTTGGTCCAAGTTTATTGGACTCGATAATTATAATAATTTAATTATCATAAAGCTATCTCCCAACAAATCTACAAATACATTGTATGGTGGAGCTTATATTTATATACTAGTGCCGTGCGTCCTTTCTTAAATTGTAACATCATAGCTGTAATCCCCGAAGGGGTAGGCAGAGGAGTGTAGTACACTATTACGTTTCACCAGTTACGTTTACATCCCATGGAATAGGTGGTGAGCCCATTTTCATAAACAAAAATAAAAAAATATGATAAAATAAAAAAATTGGACCCAAATTATAATTTTGGTCAGCCGGTCGGTTTTTACGCACCTCGTAGGTACAGGTGCGGTAGACCGAGAGAAGTATTGATTAATTTTAATACGATAACAGAGTATATTTATTACGTTAATTATAATCGACTCTCTGTAGCGTTCCCTTTTCCCTTCAACCGTTCTCTTCCGCCATAATTTCGTGCCCTTGCATTCTGCAAATTCATAGGAATTTTGATCATTTTTGTGAAGTCCCCTTTCGGAACAGATATTAGTCGACACTTCGTAATATCATATTATCGATCCTGCTATGGTGTGCTAGTATAATCTCCAAACTTAAGGCTCTAAGGTGGGCTCAGGTATATTAGAGAAAGATGACAGCATTGAAATACTGCATACATGTTCTGTCATTTAATGACACTTATGATTGTGTTTTTTGTTTTTCAAATTTTTTCTTCACGTAACATAAATCGTTTTATAAGCCTGGTCAAGTATGTTTTCTGTCTTGAATCGTGACAGTTTTTCTTTTCCTCTTTCATTTAGTTAAGCACAAAGTGTAATTCTATTTTATGTTAGCGAAGGTTCACGAAGTGACCTGAAATTAAAATTTGACACACTCGCAACGAACAATGACAAATTCCAAAATTTGACTGTAAGATGCCACTTTTGAATTCTTGAATTACGAGGCACCAAAATGGAAAGGACCTCTTAACATTATTTATTTATTATTTTTGTACCACGCCATCACTTTGAGATACGTATTTTCAAGGTTAAATTATCTACCGGCTTAAGTCAATATATTATTTCGAAACAGCCAGTATGGTTTCGTTCCTATCCGAGGTCAGTAAATAGAAAATGAGTATCCGCTGATCCGAGTAACACTAAGGGAGTAATTTATAACTAATTAAAAAAAAAACGTAACATCACGCCTGTAATCCCCGAAGGGATAGGCAAAGGAGTGCAGTACATTCCTACGTTTCACCAGTTACGTTTAAGTCCCATGAAATAGGTGGTGAGCCTATTGCCATACACTGGGCACAGATCCAGACTTCGAGTCACTACTAGAAATTCTAAATTAGAAAAATCCAATACTACCCGAGCCGGGATTTGAACACAGGACCTCCTAATCGGCAGTCGCGCTTGCAACCACTCGATCAGCGAAGCCGTCAATTAATTTGAAAAGTGTTTAAAACGTACGCACTGCTGTGATGAGCTTGAGAGAGATAAACGACACGCAATAGGACTACATAGGATTAGTGTTGTTCCCGCCTTATATCGCTAAATAGAGCGTAATAGAATCTACGGATTGAAGAGCGAAAGCAACCATAGTCACTACTTATTTAATTAATTTGCTAAATAGGAAGTATCTATTGAGCAAATCAGCTGAAGTGAGTAGCGATGCATGGTTAAAACCCAACTGTCTAGAGAGAAAAATTAAATTAAGTAACGTTAGATGTAAAAGATAAAGGGTATGAGGTGATAAAGGAAGGAAGTCAACGTAGATTAACTAATACTACATAACAGTATTAGTCAATCAGTGGCGTAATATGGTTAAAGAAAAATCTGGAACTTGTTTGAGTAAAAGGAAAATTGTTATGCTGTGCAATCCAAATTGTTGTTCTTGTTCCCATATAACAGTAAAATTTGACACAGACACATCAACATGACCATCATCATCAGCCTATCTCAGTCCACTGCTGGACATAGGCCTCCCCCAATGAGCGCCATCGCGCTCGGTCCTTGGCTTGTCGCATTCAGCATCTGCCTACAGCCTTCCTGTGCTAGCTGTACCCAGCGATCTCCAACCCGCATGACTAGAGTGGAGATTACGGGTAAAAACCCCCCCATGAGTAGGCACAAACACATATAAACACAAATATAAGTATATGTTATAAGGCTGGTAATTCTTGGAAAAATCATATACATATGTATGTACAAACATCCTTCATATACATTTTTTTATTATATTACGCGTTGTACAATCACATTAATTGATATCCTCCTAATGGAACATAGTTCAAGATTGCTAAAAGGAACATTTTATTTAAAATTGTTCTACGATTTATTGACCCAGAATCATACTTGATGAGAAATTTTAATCTTCGATATAGATTCGTGCTCGACTATTAAAATATTCGCTTTAATGGATCTGTTTGTTTTTGTTTATTTATTTTATCTGTATTAAAGACAAATATATTTGAATCATGATTATTTCATATCCCACGTCTCATATAGGTTTACATGGGACCATGATGATCTATGATCTAAATTTCTGATGTTATTTCTGCAATGATCTAAATTTAGTACTCCCACACAATAATTTAATATATTTCTAAGTACAGTAATCATATACTTCTAGTACTCTATAACGCAGCTAGCACAAAAACTTAGTAGATCAAAACACCTCTTAAGAAAGGGATGTAACAATATTTTTGGCCACAGTGCCACCTTTATATTCTTTGTACATTTTGTATGCTTATTATTTTTATAATTGTTGTGTTCAACAAAGAACAAATACAGCAGCAAATGCTATGTTATTGTTCTTGTCATGTTACAAGATATGTCAACATAACTATTTCATAGAAACATTATTTCCCTCATCATTATTATTAATTCAGAGCTAAGTAAGGAAGTTAATAATTTTCGAGATGAAACAACAGACGAAAGCAAAGACGATATATGTATATATAAAAACAAACAATCGTCTATCTCCAATGCAAATACCCAAACGACACCTGTTGTACACCGATCGCTCCAGAATGAGTCTCGAACGGATTTTTTATTTCGATAGTAACTCGCGCTTGGCTTAGTTCAGATAAATTTGCATTTTCGTTTTTATCTTTCTTTTCATTCCCTTTTACAACGGTGCTATGGAATTGTATTGGTATATTCTAGATAGGTGTAAATGTAAAAACTTAATACTTTCAGTTCTCTATTACTTCATTTGTCCCTGAATTGTCTATATTTATTTTCCTATAAATTGTCTGTTATTTGATTTGCTATGTATTGAATATTATTTGATTGTCTTTTATTTATTTGCTTGCAAATGTTCTATCATTTGATCGACTATAAATCTTCATATAATTGTCTGGCAGTTATCTCACATCTATTAATCGTTTATCAATTGATTGTCTATGAATTATCCATAATGTGATTATCTGCGATTTTCTACATTTGATTGTTTATGACATGTCTTTTTCTATCATATCATAAATAATTGTCTATTGTTAATTATCTACCATGTATGTTGATGAATTGTCTGCCATTTGATTGTCTGTGATTTACTTATCATTTGAATTATCTGTGGAATTATTGCAATAGAAAAGAGTTTTTATAATCGATTGTCGAGGTTATCTATGAAAACAGATACTATGAGAAAAGAGACACACACTGCTCTCAACAGGGCATATCGATCCATATGGGTGAAAGTTGTCAAACAGAAAGCGTTTGAAACACAACGTACGATTCATGAACGTCATGGCCTATTGGAAATACTATTCGGAACAAAAATTATTGATTTTAATAATGGTTTTACCGACTATCAATCCCGTCAATAGTTGTACCCACAGCTAAAGCTACTGACTCACACTATCTCTCCTCTTCATAAAGTCCTGTGCGATTTGTTTGCGGATAACGTGGTTTATAGTGGGCATTCGTGGCAGCTTACTTTAATGCTATTTTCTTCATGTAATAACAACAATAAAAACCAGTAATTCAGCCACAATTCTTCTATTGGAATTTTTAATCCCAATACTTACTCATCAGAAATTGTAGGTACATACTAAATGGGAACTTTTAATATTGCCCTCCCATCGCACGGCACCATTTTTTCTCTTTATCCATATTCAAGACCAGAATTGTAATCGCGTTGCTTGAAAAAAAAAGAGTATTTTCATTTTTAGAGTGGAACATTCCGGAATGTACTTTTTATGATCGTTTCGTGAATGTTGCGTGTTGTTTAAGCGTGTAGTGTTTTGATATTGCTTTTAAAGATATGTAAATTTCTTCATTGATGTAACAGTCACTAGAACATAATCAAGGTTTTCAGAAACATTGTAGTGTGCATAAAACGATACAACAATCGTTGAACAGAATGAAAGAAACTTTTTGACGAATACTTTAGTGTTCGTACTTGCTTATGGTACCCATAATAATGTCTTTCTTTATCACAAACATGTGATGATAAATTGTGTCTTAAAGAATGTAAAAAAGCGTTTCAGGACTGTAAATATATAGATATATGGTACTCGGCGCTCTCTGACTAACTTTTGAATAACCTGACACGATGTGTACATCATTATCACATAATCAGTCTCAGTCCACTGCGGGACATACAATTCGGTCTGAAGGGTTTGTCCATAATCCCCATGTTGGGTATGTGTTGCTATAGGATGTCATAATAAATAATAATAATAAATCTTGACTGCCTCGTTGGTCGAGTGGTTACAAGCGTGACTGCCGATCTGGAGGTCCTGGATTCAAATGACTGGTTGGGTACTATTAGACTTTTCAAATTTAGAATTTATAGTAGTGACTCGGAGTCTGGACCTGTGCCCGGTGTATTGCATTAAGCTTACCACCTATTCCATGGGACGTAAACGTAACTGGTGAAACGTGGGAGTGTACTGCACTCCTCTGCCCACGCCTTCGGGAATTACAGGTATGATGTTGCGTTTAATAATATCTCCAGCAATTACACTCACTGCTCAATCGCAAACTTATCAGAAACTGTGGTATAGTGATATACTTATTATCAAATTCACTGACACGTGACTGGCAGCGGTTTGATTCGAAGAGCTGAAGATCGAGCTCAGTGGCGTGCTATTGGAGAGCCTAATGTCCAGCAGTAGGCGGGAGTAGGCTGATGATGATGATACATATTATCTGTGCGAGATTCGAATTCGTCACCCTCTGTTCTACACTCAAAGTAATCGATTACTATACTAAGAGGCCTGTAGTAATAATGTACCGTTAATTTGCAAGACTTAACACACAAATTTATAAGCTTATAATATTTAGAAACTTCCCTTTAGTTATAAAGAGAGGCTTGTACTTTAGTGTTCTCTGTCCGTCATCACGGGGTGCTCATCAATTAGTTACGGTCATAAATTAGAATAGGCGTGATAACAAAAGCTGTCAATTTGATGTGTGAAATTTTGTGTTTCTATTTCGTTTTCCGCAACAGGGTAGGCGGTACGAAGAGCTGTCGTTTATGATGCCCAATCCGTTATGGGTAAACCCCCCAATAAAATACATAGTGGCGCTAATTAAGTTCTATGCAGCCTCCGAATGTCCACTGTTGAACATAGACCTCCCCCAATCGGCGCCACTACTTTCAGTCCTGGGCTTTTTGAATCCAGCAGATTACCACTGTCTTGTTTATGTCGTCAGACTACCTAGTCTGACGACCTGAAAAAGAAGGAGCGTAGGAGCGTAGCGTACCACATGGTAGGAGTTCGACCTACGCTCCTTGTTCAGTAGAGTTTATAAACATATACAAGTAATTTATCACGTTATAGAAATCCCAGGAAGTTAGTACATAATAATTCAAATGTTCACACGAACACAAATGTTCTCTCCTAACAATATTCATTTTGACTCTTAATTCACTCGGAATGATTTTGCTAAGAGATTAAAAAAATATATTAACGTAAGATAAGACGGCGGGGCGTTCGTTTTATCATTTCTTTAAAAATGTTACCCACCCCACACTGCTCAAAAGGCATAGTGAGGTGCGGTATAATTGAAAAGAATTAAATGTATTAAATTTTTATTTCTTCAAAAATATTATACTTACAAATTCGTAATTTACATTACGTTTGGATGGAAAACCGCTTTGTCATTCACAGATTTGCTGCAGTAGATTTCTTTAGAAATTAACAATATTTTCCTACAGGTTTCCACCCTTATTTAATTTTAATTTATTTAAATACAAAAAAACTTAAACAAATAAATAAATACGCCTGTGAGGGCACTTAAAAATAGTTGAGTACACATGGTTTTTTAATCTAAGACCAGGTATTCACACACTGATTTATGGGTACTCTCATGCTAAGTACTGATTAAAAGTATTCTCAAACTGATTAAAACGGAATTTTATCTCGAGACATGGTTATATGATGTTACATAAATTAAATCAAATCCATTACATCAATTTATAAATTAATCTTCATACAAGATAAAATATGTACTTATATGACTGTTGTACCACGGTCATCTGGTGTAATAAACGCTGTATCTTAAAACCTGGACCACACTACCCTCAATTACAGATACAAACACATAGTTTAAACTCTGTACGTGATGTAACACTTAATTGGTTACCCACTAACAGGAAACGCGGACTCTTAATGCTTGGACCACACGCAGCCTCTAGTCTATTATACCACCCTTCCATATTGTATTATTATATATTGGTGACATCTGTGACCCGGTCTCGTCGAAATTTGTCGCTTCGTGTTACAATAACGACGAGATATTTCAGACGGTATCGACAAAATTATATACCGCCGGACTATCGCAATGTCTTGTATCGGCTGTTTCGTGAGGCAATTTCGTGAGACAGTCGAACGTGGTGCTTTAATGAAATATCTAATATAATACGCTCTCTGCCTACCCTATAGGAGTCTTGGCACGGCGTTATAATGATAATAAAAGTAATGTGACATCACTCCTGTAATCCCCGAAGAGGTAGGCAGAGGCGTGTAACATACTCCCACGTTTCACTAGTTACGTTTACGTCCAAATATGGTATAGGTGGTGAGCCTATTACCATATATTAAGCAGAATTCTAAACTCCGAGCCGCTATTACAAATTTCAGTTAATAAAAAATGTAATGAAGTTTTAATAGAATAAGCTTTGTAAGAGTTAAACGCTATACGCTATATCGTATATTTATTGCATTTTAAGACTGACCAATATAATAATAGTGATAGTAAGAATAATATTAATTATTGTGGATGATAACAATAAAAAACATTAAAATGAAATTTTTTTTTATTTATATTGTACTGTCCAGTACTGAAACCGTACCTAAATACATCCGTCTCTATATAGAGCTAATTAAACTGCTCATAAAAACATGGGGTGTGCAGGTGTCATCAAGAGATTGTTATACTTTTTTAAACAACGAAGCGTATGACAGCATTTGAATCCAGGACTTCCGGAGCGGAAGATCGCAATATAAATCACTAAGCTTTCTCTGCTTTATCTAAGCATTTATTCCTAAATATGCCTCGACTTGTAGACCCATTCATCTATATCACAGCGACATTCGCACATTGTTGTCTGTTAAATTTAAAATTCACTTGATTTGCCAAAACCATCAACATGTTTAAACCCTTGGAAACTTACCAAAACTGTTGAGACATAATGTTGACAATGTAACACAAGTAAAATTTTGTCTTATTTTAAACCAAATAAAGCTCAGTTTTGTGGAGCTTACAAATAAAATTAAGCTAAGAAATTAGGCGTTCCAGCTGAGCTGCGAAGAAAAATAAAACGGTCACGCACGAATGGGGCTTCCACGAGTTTTTTTTATTATATTTTACTTCACGGTTGGAGTGTTTTTGATAGTGATAATTTTGTTAACCAGTTTGTTCCACTAATACTTGTTAGCAACACACTTAGATATTTTTCAATATCACATTTTGTGCACCTCTAAATCTACGCCAGTGATGAGAAACATTGTGAGAATACTTACACGGCTTAGAGGCATTTCTGAAGGCGCGTGAAGTATGCTAACCCGTATTCGGTTAACTTGGTAGACTATGGCCTCAAACTTTTTCATTCTGAAAGGAGACCCGTTTTGAATAAAGGAACGATGAAAGAGTTGAGGGTGACGATGACATTATTTAGTGCACTAATATAGCAGATATACATATATAAGAATCTCCACGCCAGGTCCTTTACGGGGTAGGCAGAGAGCGTGTAGTGCCAAATATTTCTATCCTCAGAGATCTGTCTTGCTTCTTCCATATATATTATATTTTCTTTATTAGCAGTTTATAAATATTTAATGTGAGAGTTAGAAAGAACCAAGAAGAAGCTGTAGAAATTCTGAAGACTTGCGTTGTTATCATTCGCATCAATATTCGCAAGTAACAAGATAAAGTCTATCTTTTTGTGTGGATCCATTATGGTTGCGTTATTTTCTTTCTTGCATTACTATCTTGGCCATTGAAGATGGTGAACTACTAAGATAAGAGATGTACCAGCTCCGTCTTCAGGGATATCGTCAGATGTATGGCCGATAACAGAAATGCTTTTTATATATAAATAAAATTTGAGTATTCCATTCCCGATTTTATCACAGAACCCTAAAAATGGGGAATCCCCGAGATTATTATTTTCCGAGATTAGATTATTTCGGGCAAAGTTTTTACGATATGTATCTTATCTAATGAATTATTGCGAGAGCCCCATATTTGTTGGTCGGAGCGAGGTTCATTAAATCTGGGTAAATTGTAGCGAAAATAGGTGAGTTTTGTAAATTAAACTTTGAGTGCCTTTTACTAGTTTTAATAGTGGTTATCGTAAAATGTAACTTACAAAGTTAAACCACGAGAATGAATGCAATGACGTCACAAGGGACCCAATGAATATGTAGGTAAATAAAAATCTTTGAAATTCTTTTCGGACAATGGTTTCGCTTATAATATTCTTTCCGTGTAAAGCCTTATTGTTAGAAAGCAAAAATTGAGACATCGCACCTTCGTGGA